>DWRA01004447.1:0-10831 GCA_018250295.1 Spathilepia clonius
TTAAATATGTTTTGACTAACGCAATGGTATAGACGTAATGAATATGAGTTAAACTGCACTGAAAAAGATTATAAAAAGTAATATAAAGTGTGATAAAAAGTAAGTGTATACATAATTCGGAAAGCGGTTTACAGAATACACTTACCTACCAAGTTTCAACTCTGTAGTTTTAATAGTTTCTGAATAAAGTGGCTGTGACATACGGACAGACAGACATGACGAATTTGTAAGGGTTCCGATTTTTGCCATTTGGCTACGGAACCCTAAAAGTAACTATTATTCGCTAGAGAAAAGCTGCCAGGTGTTGAAAAATCATAGACAAATGGGCATGATTTTCGTACATTATAGGTACATCGTTTGTATTGTAATGTAAGACTTACTAAAAGATAGAAAACTTTAAAAGTAATAAGCAATTCTACATTTTACTACCGAAATATTTAAGGCTAATAAAGTTTCTGAATTGAACTTAATAGTGTGTTTTATGGACAAAAATGTTATTAACCAAAGTTATTTGAGCTTACTTTTATTAAGTGCAAAGGTTTTAAAGAAACAAAAAGCTGGAAATAAATGGAGCAATACAGTGTTGTGGAAAAGTTGGCGAGTTAAAAGATCTTTATTGAGTCTACGTACTTTTAGTGACATAAAGCCGTACCGTTCTTTGGCTAACCACGGAACATGGCCAGCAATGGAACGGAATGGCCACACAAACAGAACAGATGTATTAAATGATAAAAAATGTTATACTTTTCGTACTCTTACGAAATACGTTTCGTAAGATTATAATCAAGTTATAAATAAAATGGTTATTACAATAAAATTTCACAGATGAAATATGCAAGTAATAATAAAATTTATACATGATCATAAACTCTTCAAATTCAGATCGGTTTCTACATGGCCTTTAATGAATTATTAGTAATTGATAATAATAAATGATTTTAATAACGATTACACATGTTGCTATAGTTATTACGAACAATTAGTAAACATTAATTCAAATTAGTATTAAAATGACTATTCTGTGACACACTATATTATGTCAACATTAAATAGAAGTAAGGAAAATTCTATAAATATAAAATAATTCCTATTTCAAATTCATGATTAATACGTATTATAATTAGGTGATTCATTCTGGTCCTCTTATTTATACTTATCACTTACAAATTGCCTTCAAACCAGAATACAGCTGCGCTTAATACTCTTGTTGTAGCGGTGGTGCCACTAGAGTCAAACCACAAAAGGTTCTACTATATTCAGATTGTATTCAAATTTGATACCTACACTCCAAAATATATAGGTGGGGTTGACGTTTACTGTTTGTTTAAATATCCTATATTAAAATAAGTTAGTCAGTTAGTTATGGGAAAGTTTGAAGCGTTTCGTCACATTTTCGATGCTGCCAAAGTTTTCCGTTTTACTCGGTTTCTGAGTCGGAAGTTCCTGCGGTCGCACTTTCGAGTTTTAAACGACACTTCGCCACATTACTACGGTCACCGTCCTTACAAGTGCGAGGAGCTAGTAATGAGACTGGACTTCGGGCAGGTGCTTCATTAATACGATGTGAAGCTTGGAAACATCTTTTGTTCGTGGACGTACTTTCGACGCCTACTGTGTACGAGTAAGGCCCTGTTTATACTTACAGACATTGAACGTATCGTTACAGACAGAATCATATTGTTTTACGCAATATTTTGGCAGGTACGGCCCGTGTCTCCACATATACATTATGAATGACATAAACACGTTCAGATAAATCGTATAGAATGATATCATTTAGTTTGCCACTGTGTTCGCCAAATGCACCATAATAAATTTAAAATACTGATAGTCTAATTTCGAACATTATCAATGGGCGTGACATGAGGTTTTATATCAATTATCTGAAGATGAAGGGAAACATCGCAGTTTCTAAAAATGTTGGAAGTAGTAGTAATAGTTTGTAATGCCTTAAATTCAAAGCTAAAATTAATAAATATTGTCAGATGTTTGTTGAGTACAAACTAATAGAACCTGTAAAGGGAGATTTTTTAAAGCAGAAGCTTATGGATTATTCATGTGCAAAATATAACCCAGTCGCGCGATATATTCTCAGATGAATCGTAAGGAATCATACGCGCCTAAAAGTTCTTACAACAAGATAAGAGTTCTCTCAAGGGTGTGTAAACTTTACAAATCCACAATTGACCAGTTCGGTGGACTATGGCCTAAGCCCTTCTCACTCTAAGAGGAGACCCGTAAGCGGTATTAGGACAGAATTGGATTGAGGACGATGCTAATATTCACAATGGTTGGTTAAACTGTGTCGGAGGCCATAAATCTCAAAGAGACGTATACCTCCAGTTTTATTTTTAAAGATAAGCAGTGACACTTCTCTTAAATGCACTTGGCAGCATTGTTTATATCATATATGTAGTAAGTGCCGCCTTAGCACGTTCCCAGTAAACGGATTGGCAATGTAAGTTGTTGGGTAAGTTCGATTATAACCACGCTACCTCTAAATCTAACTTCATAGGGTTTCTGTATCGGTCCGGTATTTAAAAAAAATAAAATCAAAGTCGATCAATGATATGAATATTTCAGTTTATATACGATAATTGTTCTCTGGTTATAAATATTAGTTACATAATTTATAGGTGAGTCAAATATATTTATAAAAATAAAGTAAGTTCATATGCGAAAGGTACGAAATGAAATCGAAAAATCTCATAAAACAAACATTTATCATAGTACACACCAAATGAAAAAATACTTTCTAAAGTCTAAACTATATCTAAAACAGTTACTCACAATGCCAACATTGCTCCCATTACGTCACAATTGACCGGTTACGTTAACACATTACTGCAATTCCAGTAAACGGATTGGCAATGAACTTACAAGAGAAGTTCAACCCAGACCGCGGGAAATCAGAGTTCCTATGGTTTCGGTATACATTATATCAGATACGGTAACTATTACAATGAAAAACCAATAACTTATACTAGCTGTTTATATCCCGCTACTAGGTATTGGTCTATTTATTGATATATGTATTTTCAATTAATTGATTTCAAAAATCTGTTCTATACCGTACAATATTATTACGGAACATTAAGAATTGTAATAAAGACGCTGCCTTATAATTAGATACGTATAGAGTAAAAATGAGGATGATAATTATCCACAATTTTTAATACTTAATTAAGATGTGTATAACGGAGAATTATGGAGTATGGTTAAGACACTACTTTATAATTATATAATAAAAATGAGGATACAGCTAACATACTACTCATGTATGGCTAGTATGTATGTACATATAGGGATTGCAATCCGGCATCATTTTCGATCCAGCCGGATGGGACCGGACTGATAAAATCAGAATGACTTTCGCTTTACGGTTCAAAATGAACTGTTACTAAGTTAATCAAGTGTTTGTATATATTTAATATAGGTAGTTTATAAATCCGGTTACCGGAACCGGTATGCTAGTACCGGATCCGGAAAACGTTTAATGATGCCGGATCCGCCGGATTACCGGATCCGTTTTTCCGGATTGCAATCCCTAACTACATATCTACATACTTTAAAATTTAACTAAGAAGAATGACAATACTTTCTGTATATATTTTTGCTAATAATATAAGCCAGAGCGCTCATCAAAGCGTCATCAAACAAATGATGTTTAATTTGAAACAATCGTAGAAAGCCAGCATCTCGGGTCCATTAAAATGTAAAAAGGGAAATATTGCGTAACACAATAATAAATTTCATCGCTTCACTTTTCCACATGAAATATACGCGTCTAAGTAACAAAAAGTGTACGCTATCCGGGCAAAGCAACCTCAAGGATCTCTTTGAGTAACATTAATCGGGTTTCATAGAGTTCACGCGTCCACCGCTCCAGCATCGAAATGTCGTAAGTCACTGCCTCGGACTAATAAATCCCTTATTATTTCTCACATAAGAACTATTATCTGTAAGCCAATGTAACTCAGTGCAGTAAAAGTATTAAGACCGTACGAACTTGAAGCGCATCGCGTGTCACCCTCTAAAACACCTTACTTTTAAAGTGGAAGATTAAAATCGGGATTAAGAAAGAACTGTTCGCTTTTTGTACAAATAAACTGGCGCACGAGTCTTGAAGATACGACAAGTCTACGATTGACGTGTATACCTAAATCATACCGTCTTTATATTTGATCGTAACAATGTGTCCTATAGGACCCAAAGATTTATAACGTTATATCCTGGCTTAAGCTGTCTTTTGATCTGAGTTTATAGGGATAGGCGTTTTAACCAAGTACCCATGGTGCGGTTTAAAGTTATGGTTTAATTATACAATATACAAAACTAACTATCAAACATTTTGTAAAAGTTTTATATTCCTGCAATTGATTCTCTAAATAAAACTAGTTCTCTTGCTTGCATACGCGGTAAGTTTTGAAGCATTCATATGGACTTCAAATTCCTAGGAAACATAACTTTTGCGCTGAGTAGACCAAATCCATTAAATATTTCTTATAATTAAATATACATATATAGGGGCATCATCATCTACTTTGTGATGCCCACTGTTGGGCAGGGTATCCCTTAAAATGAACATGATAAATCTTTGACCACGCTTGCAAGTTCGGACTGGCATTTTCTGATTTGGTACGTTGACCATGACAAACTTCACTCATTTGTTTTTTGAGTAAAGGAAAACGGGAGTACACTTACATATAAAAACTTTTCCGGGTTTAAACGCCGTGGTTATCATGATAAACTGCGCCCTAACCCCTTCTTAAACGTTTCTGATGAGGATACTTAAGACAAACTATTCAGGAAATCTGTACAAAAGTAGAGAATATGTTCAGTAACAATTTATTCACGTCAACGGTAATATACATAGTCGAAGCAATATAATGTTAAGTAGAACCAACGGACGACAAACTGAGCAGTACGACACAATACCCCTAAATCACAAACAATTACGGAGTCAATGAACAATCAAGCTGCATTAAAATCATGGCACTCGATTATGTCCGCATACCAATATTTATTACGGACAGTTAGGGTATCCACATACGTCCTTGTAGTCTCGGGACCAAAATAGAGGTATCACCTGCTTGCCCTAAGAGGCGACTAAAAGGGGGCTTTCGGAATGGCGGGCAGCTCGAGTGGGAGATCGAACCACCCAGCCAGCGACTCCGAGAAGGACGACGGTATGTGTGGCCACATACCAATGCACCGACGTTGCCTACCTACTAAGATCGCGTTGTCGAAAACGCGCATTTTAGGTACTGCATTAATGTACTGAATAATAGATCGTCCAAAAGTTCTAACTATCACCAACCCTCAAACTCTTCCGAAAAACAGACGAATCGTCGATCTCTTAGCGTTCATGTATGAAGAAACATTGTATCTTAATTATATGAATGTATCGTGTTTGTCTTTTGTTCTTAATATGTAAAATGGTATTTTAAACCTGTAAATGGATCGTGGTATTAATAGAGCCTCTGTCATAACGTGGATTTGTAAATATTAACATAAAACTTAAATATAGATTTATAATATTAATTATTATACATGTTACAAGTTGAATTAGAGACTTGGGGCAGAGGAGCATTTAAGAGCAGATTAATGTAAAAAATAATGCAAATTTTCAAATAAATTATTTATTGGAAACAAATCTTAACTCCACGTTACATCATTTTCTTTTTATTTTCTAACGTCTAAACTGTTGTAAAAATACAAACAATTTAATACCAAATCTACTTTTATTGTAGTGAAATGCGTCTGTAATAGAAATCCCTAAGAAAACATATTAAGCACGGGATCACCCCCACTAAGGTCCTCAAAGAATAATATTATGTTGGTAAAGTATTTTATTGTAATACAACTTGCGTTTCCACCCGCCAGTTACTGTCAGTATTTCCGAATAACGTCAACTATGTATGAGCACCTGTCAAACATTTTATTTGATCTTCAAATGTTTAATACCCTTTTATATTTCTCTCCTTGATTCGCCTTAACGAAATTGAATCGCTGCCAGGCATCACGGCGGGTTGTGTCTCATTCACGCCCAGTAACGATATTTTCTCTAAAAATATGACCGCGATTTAATCTGTAATAATACGTACTACAACTTAATTTACTTACGTTGAGACAAATAGTTGCATTTAAATAATACCGTAAGGAAACGGTTCGCTGTTTTACATAAAGGCACATTATTTGAAACGACTTTATGCAATGATGAAAATGGTATTTACTTAGCTGTGGCCGAAATCACCGTCCTAAATAAATCACATGTTTCCATTCGTTTTATACGCCTGTACGTAGGTATTTACATACCACGGTAAGGTTTAAATGTTAATTGAAGCATAATATGAAATGAAATGAACAAAACTAATAACGTACTTAATTAGTGTGTCACGTAGTGTCTGCATTTATACTTCGTTATTAATATGTCAATTCGCTTACATTATATATTAGCACTTTAACTTAGGCGATAAAATCCTTTATCACTTATCGCTTATACATTCCCAGTCAGACCAGCCGATGTGCCCCGAGTACCGAACAGTCGTTTGGTTGATTAAAGTGGAATCATCGATGTGTATTCAAAACTAATCGCTACTCTGCATAATAATAAGGACCAAAACGTAACTAAGTTACAAACAACTAAACATTATCGACCATTTGGTACGAGGGTTGAACAGTTCAACAAATCGTAGAATATATTGTATTCATACGATACAAAGTTTCATTACTGAACAATATTATCGATTTGCATCTGATGACAATAGTTTTTAAATCTAATATTACAATGGAAAGGTTTGTCACATGACAGAATTGAATCTATTACAACTGCTCATACCTGCCCTAGGCAAGAGTGAATTCGTAAATTGACGGCCAAACTTCAATAATTGAAAAAAAATTACAAAGATTACATAAGCAATGTAAGTGGCTCTACAATTTGTATATCTCAAGATTAAACACCTAATACTTATATTGACTTTTAAATCAATGCTAAAATCATCATCGTCTACTCGAAATAACTTTTTATCTTTAATCTCGATTTATTTCGACTTACTGAAAGTCTAATGTGCATTCATATATGTTGTACTGGACGGAAAAACATTTCTAGCATTTGGCGTGGATCTAATGCCTTATCTTTAATTAAAATACAAAGAAAAAAATAAGCAAAAGTTTATAACGATTGTATTAAAATAACAACCCTAATCCAGCTTGACGTGACCTTCGGAGCTTGGCTCCGTATAGCATATATTATGTAAGGTATAACATGTCTTTTGTTATAACTACAGGCTTGTACCACATATGACAAGCTGCAATTTTAAAATTAGTTCTTTTGAAGGTTAACAATATCTGACGTTGTCTATTGAGAAATTAGGCTTATTAAAGCCTACTATATTTTACTAGCGGGTAGATACTAGAGTAATGTAAAATGATTTCAACCTACTCTTACCTGACTGTGTAACATGACTCTTGTTCATTAACAAATTCGTAAAAATAATACAAATCCACAATATATGAATTTAAAAATAATATGAATATTATCATTCACAAAATGTTCTATTAAATCAAAATGAAATCTGCATTAAAAAAATCAAATCCATTTTATAAAGGATTATTTATGATTAAAAATTATGGTATGACGTATCTATGCCTAATACCGCTCGAGTTGCTGAGCAACCCCCCATTACTTTAACATGTTTTCTCCGGACACTCTGTCGTGAAGATGGTATGAGGTCCTATAATACGTAGGTATATTTTAATGTGTGTATTTTCCAATATTCAATATACATGAAGATGATTAGGTTTTCTTAGGAATAGTCGTATTAAATGAGGTTTACGATTAGTTAGAACAAGAGTATTACGGGTTTACAAGTCGTGACCCAGCTCTCGTTTCCAAGTTTCTGGAATCATATCCGTTAAAATCGTAAATAGACCGGGAAACTTCTTCCACGGGCATTAAATACATATGTCACATCATACACATAATTTATTAAAATCGTAAGCAATTCACTATATTTTTCCTACACCTTACTTATATCATACAAAATCCAAGTTATTTATTTATTGCAACGTAAATAGTGTCCACCGACAAACTGAAGACAGTGTTGTTTTAAGTAAAATTAATATTTTAATAAGAAACAATAAAATATAAAGCATTACCGTTTAACAACAAAATATTATAAAGTTAACATTTAATACGGAATTTAACAATTAATAAGGAACTAGACAACTAATACGAAATCCGTAATCAACACCCGTGCTACGACAGTATGGATATTTGCGCTGAGTCGCCGCTGTCGCGGGCCACTACACCGAAAGCCGAAACGTGACGTCATCCGAGATAATACTGCACATTCCACGACGCTCAAACAAACCATGCTCCAATTTAAAAGATTATTAATATGACGCCCGCCGATATTTACGACCATGCATTGTGGACGCGGTGAATCATTCTCACGCTGAATTATGTTTAACAATTTGACAAAATTCAAATTACGATCGGAAAGTGCATATAAGTTGATGTGTATCTCCTATTTCCTATAACAATTTATTGATAGATCAAAATAACCCGAGTTATGACGTCTAATAACTTCCTGAAATTGAAACGCAGAAGCAACAATATTAGTACCCATAGCAAAATTAAAATCTTCGCCAATTTTAACCAAATGGGGTGAACACAGTAGTAATGGGATTTAATTTATTTGGGGCACAATGCTAAAGTAAATGTAGCATAGTTATTTCTTATAACTGATTATCTGTCAGTGAAAATCTTGAGAAAATCGGTTCGGCTATTTCAGTGATTAGTTACAGACCGAGAGAAAGACAAAAAGTAATGATTTTAGTTATGAGCACCAGATATAATTTATACAGGGCGTTACAACTCAAATAACTTTGAAAGCATTGAAAATCGGCAAACATATATGGGGATACATCATTTGGTATTGAGATCCTCTATGTCCTTGCCACCTGTTATTCATCGGTTGTGCTACAACTTATATATAGTTCACATATGCATTTAATAAAAAGCATTTAGTTTGAATTTACAAACAGACGATAATACCCAGCGTACGAACTGACTAAGTCTGACTTATGAGCTCTAATAAGTTTCTGGACTTAAAACAGGAAAACCAGTCACGAAAAGGATGTCCCGTTTACGGGATATGATCGGCGTATTTTGACAGGCGGTTTAAACAAAAACTGAAATATTGAGACTCGTCATAAAATATTTGAAATGGCAGCGGCGCACGCAACGTTCCAGCCTTACGCCGATGACATTCGACCGATCTAAAAATTGGTAGCTACCAGTTATTTTTTAGATCGGTTTCTCTTCAATTATGTAGCGTGTACAAAGTATTTAAAGTACTAAGCAGCGAAAGCCTAGTGTTTCAATTGGTCTCTCATGTTGATCCGCGATTTACATACTAGATATTTCTAAATTTCTCAACTTATTTGTGTGTTACTAGTATTGCTTCAGCACGTACTGATAACACTGAAACGAATACACTTTAGTTTCCTAGAGATATGTAAAACAAAGTTCTCAAAGTTTTGTGAAATTGACTAATTTGTACTATTTGATCAGCGCAGTGGACTATGGCCTCAATCCTTATCACTGAGAGGAGACCCGTGCCCAACATTAATCAAAATGGATTGACCATGTGTAAACATTTTACGCGGAGCGAAACATACCAATTGAATGCAACTCTATAATAGTGGAATTAGACTAATGTTATACCCTAATAGCCACTAACGATCACGACTAAAAGCAAATACCAATTAATAATTAATAACTACGATTTATGTTGCGAATTGTTTTACACACCTACAAATTATTGTTTTACTATAAAACGTATAATTATAAAACTACAAACTTATCAGTATCTCCTTATTTATGTTATTACCAAAATACATACGAAACGATAGAACTATACTTATTCTGATGGAAAATAGTAAAATTTCATTAACAGTCATACCGCGAAACTTTACGAACATAAAAAATATCCTACCAATAGCTAATAATGTTCCACGTTTAATTAAAACGCGTTCTATTTTTGTTTATACATTTAGTTCCTGTATATAATATAGTTAATACATAATATAAATACAATGAGTTAAGTCACATATTTTCTAAGAAAACCTATCTTCTGGCACAAATATAGAATAATAAACCGTGTTATGTCGCAACACTTGCAATTCATTTGCAGAAGATAATGAAACCACAGGGATGAGGTAATACATATTTATTTTTATTTCTCTCACATAACAACGTTCCGTAATATAACTTGGATTAAAATTAGTGAGAAGAAGTATGTCTACAAGAGGCATTTCAAATTTGGCGGTCAGAAGCAGCAATAGTTCTCCGATAGGCTTCATATGGGCCATGTGCAAAGTTAAGGTGAATTCTATACTAATTAGGATTGGTTACCTATCTTTTTATAACATAGAAACTGCAAACGAGCATGCAGTACCTGATGTAAGTGGCCACTGCCGCCCATAGACTTCTTCACCTAATCAAACCCAGGTAAGATTTAGTGTTCTACCTCAGGTCGGTCATAGACTTGTTGCTAACCCTGAGAACTAAGTTGGAACGGCTTAGATAAGCATGTCGCCCTTACTAATAATACCACAAAGTGTATATCACTTTCAAATCGATCAAGCCTAACAATTATTGTGTATTTCATGTTTCAAACAACTAATAAATTCCTATACGTAAGTATATGTATAGGGCTATAACCTATTTTTTTTTTTATATAATAGAGTAGCAAACGAGCATGCAGTCCACCTGATGGTAAGTGCCAACTGCCGCCCATGGACATTTGTGATCCACCCCAGA
>DWRA01004448.1:0-10831 GCA_018250295.1 Spathilepia clonius
GGTCGACTTCAGTTGGGATTCTGGTCTTATCTGGGGTGGATCACAAATGTCCATGGGCGGAAGTTGCCACTTACCATTACGTGGACTGGATGCTCGTTTGCTACTCCATCATATAAAAAAGCGCTGCTGTATTCTGGTTTGAAGGGTGCGGTAAGGGAAACATACTTATCCAAAGCGTTCCAATTTAGTCCTCGGGGATAGCAACACACTGGCCGGCTGACTGACTTCAGCTAGGACTGTTATACTATCTGAGGTCGATTATGGATGTCCTCGGGCGGCAGTGGCCACCTGCCATCAGGTACCTGCGTGCACGTTTGCTAGATCTACGTTTAAAAAAATACTCAATAAATAGATTATTGGATATAGAATTCATAAGACGTCTAGATAAATATTAAAACCAATAAACGTTTGTCCAGTTGCTTAGAAAAGGCTCAGTAGGTATGTGAACGTACGAAAAATATTGTAGTATGTTGTATGTAATACAAATGGGCCTTTCTATTTAGTTCGCCCTGTATTATACTTCCCAGAACGTTATTCTTATAAGCGACTATCTGACGGCGTAATACCAAATAAAGACAATAGTTTAAATTTTTTTCAAAGTGAACTCATGTTATAAATTTAATTCTAATCAAACGGATTACGTTTACATCAAAGACTAGCCCCGTAACTCCTTTGAGCGTTTTCGATATTTTCCTTAAACCTTCGGATCTGGTCATCCGCACCTAGTTGAAAAACTCCGTCTCAGTCACAGACTCATAGTAGGTATCAATTGCAGAAATCTGTATCAAATGAGGTAAAGAAAGAGTAGACACAGCAATATAGACTTTTTGCCTCAAAATAAGATTAATCAGTGTAACGTCTCATATTCTTTTAGAGCCAAAAAATATGCGAAAGTAGAACAAGGTCAAAAAACTTTCTTTTAGAAATCTTGTCACAAAAAGAAATGGCACAATCAATAATATCTTATTCCTATTATTAATAAGCGTAGCAGAATATATTCAATTGTGAAGACGAAAAGCTTGTTCTACACACACAGTACCTACCTTTTGTATTTTTTTTTTTACGGGGTGGAAACCTAATGGTACCCGGTGCCGTTGGAGCGACACCGGGTTACGTGGAATTTTACCCATTAAAATCTCTGGTGGCCGTTCTCAACGCTTAGTGCAGGACTCCGGGATCTTCCACTGAACACAAACGGAGTCCTAGCGCAACGCCCCTTTAATGCTCCACCCGGTTGAGCATTACGTTCACCCACATCCGATGTTTACGACGGCATGCGACCACACATACCGTCGTCGTTCCCGGGGTCGCTGGCCGGGCGGTTGGAGCTCCCACTCTTACCGCTCGCAACTCCGGAAGTCCCTTTTAGTCGCAGACAGGGGGGACACCGTAGTACTCTTGTCCCGAGAACACAGTACATACCTACATAGTGATATTCTTTGACAGGAAAATGTTGGTGGCACTACATACTTTTACTCTACAAACTCCGACAGCCTCAATAACTCTGGGGGGCTAAATTCTTCTGCTTCTATCGGTATGATTATGTTGTTTATAATGATATATTAATGTAACATGTTTGTATGCTTGTGATGCGCGGCGCACGCTTCAGGAACTAGGCTGGTTCGGAGATAACACTATAGAAGCTTATTATACGCTTTAGTTAAGGTTACTGCTTGCGCTTGCTCAATTAATAAGGTCGGCTTATTAACTTATGTATTTGGCCTAACAATAGTGAATTTTAATTTTAACTTATTCCCACATTTATCATAATACCCACCCACCATTGCCTAACCTAATATCAATTAAATGAGATATACATGTATTAAGTTATATATATATATATAGATATACATGTATTATGTTACTTTAATACGCGATCTTGTAAGTTCATATATACTTTATGTTTATTTGCACGATACTATAATGTACACTTCAATGTTCGCCTACATGTACTTCGTTGAAAACTACTGAACTATTTTACGAAGACCAGAAGGTATGAGACCAATATCATTCAATAATACTATGTAAGTTCCCGTGATGCATTAAAAACGGCGCATGCAGGCAGTCATGTGTGGAAACTTATTACGAACTTACCGACCATATTCATTATGATGTAATGACACACCGCTTTCATCTATTTTCACGTATGTGTACTCACTTTTGCCTAGACGGGTCTAGCACTAGGACAGCACTGAACAGTCATATGCACACTGAGCTAATGTATAATTAACAAATTATTTTAAAACACATACTTCTATTGTAAATTCTAGATATTTTAGGCATTGGCACTATGGCATTTGTATTACCAGTAAATGAAGATGTCATCTTGTAAAATTAATTTTATCATCTTACCTCTCTTAAATATTCAAATGTATATTATGTATAGTCCTATTATAATATTGAAAAAATACCTACCTTAAAGCTTCATCAAAAATACCGCTAACATAATAAATCAATTAAAATAACCGTATAATTTTGTATATAAATAATAAAAAACAACTTGTTAGGTGCGCATGCGCATGTTAGTGCTGGTCTTTCGTTACTAGTGTTACAACAGATGTAATTGTTTGTAGTTGGTCCGGACCAATGTCTGGGCGCTGTGCTGCCGCCCGGGCCGCCGCCGCCCAACCCGTACGCTTCGCAGATGTATTCTGGCACGCCTACACACATCGGTGTGGGCCCTTCGAAGTCGGGTGAGTACAATATATTACTATATCGTCACATGTATGTGTAAATAGGTTAAGATAAAACTGTTAAAAACATTTTGGTGTTTCTTTTTTTGTTTTTCGACAGGTTTTTTTTGTTTTTGTTTTGTTTGGTTATTGAAGTGTTTTGCTGACGACCAATAAAAATATAATTGAAAAAAATATGCTTACCGTCGAATTTCTGCGACGGGGCCAAATTCAATATAAACAGTACCTTTTCTCTTTAGTTTGTTAATTGATATTATATTTTTTGTTCGGTGCGTTTTGAACATATTTAGTTTTATCAATTCAATAAATTTTCAAATCTTCTGTATTGTATGGCTGAATTTCGACCACCCGACCAAAACTAGTTATAAATATCATTGTCACAAATAGAAGTTAGATTTAATTCATGAAACGTACACCTTGATAGGCATTTCGATTACTCAATCATTACAAATAATTCTATCCACTGTGTAGGTGGGGGTTAAAAATAGACAATTACGTAAGATTTATAAGGAAACCTTCCCGATCAGTTACATTATTTTATTTTCAATTGTCAGCGACATGGCAAATTTATCTGAAAAGAAATCTATTTGTATTATATTATCTTCAGAAGATATAGTCAATAAAAAAATCGTTTTCAATTCTGCCTGTTAGAATGCTACGTATTCTATCTGAATACGTAGCAATACTAAAGTTCATTAAGTTCACCACTCAATTAATCATTCAAGATCTAGTGTAATGAGTAGACAAAATCGAATCCTATAGATTCGATCCTATTTAAATTCCGCCTAACAACAGCCGTGTTAAGCGCTGCTGTCTTCTGGTTTGAAGGGTGTGGTAAGGTAGACTTACTTATCCGACGCATTCTAACTTAGTCCTTAAGAGTAGCAACAAATCTATGGTCGACTTCAGGTAGAACTCTTGTTTTATCGGGTTCCGATTACAGATGTCAATGAGCGGCAGTTGTTATTTGCCATCAGGTGGACTGCATGCTCGTTTTCTACGTCATCATATCAATATATATATATATATGTGTACACACATATAAAATTACGCACATCTATGCACGCCGATGTACCGTGCGAAACTCGAGTGATTCCAATTCGTCTCCACCGGAACGCTCCCATCCTGTCGTTATTACTAGGTACTTAATATGCATTTTAGCTACAGGACGTTAGAAAGATAGGCACCGCTCTTTCAGTATTGACTTATTGCAGTACAAAAGTAACAAATGAATTTCATGTGTAACGAAACATATAGGAGGAAAACATCGAGTAAAGAAAGTGTTTGTTCATTTATACACGTTACCGTATTTTGGCTTATCAATACATTTTTCGTAACAAATAAAATATTTAAATCCATTCAGAACATTATTTTACGATAGAAATACAATTTATAATATTTTAAATGCTAGTTTGTGAGGATAGACGTACGTTTGTTACTCTTTCACTCAAAAACTGCTGCTCGGATTTCGATAAAATTTGGCATACAGACAATTTATGATCTGTATTAACACATAGAATAATCTTTAACGTCGTAAACTTTGCCCACGCGAGCAAAGCAACAAGCAAAATCTAGTTTATTCTGATAATTTACTTTTGAAGTGCATTTTGTACGTAATGTTATCACACGAAAGAGCACTTTTGATTTTTGGTCATTCTTAGGATCATTCTTAGCTTGGCCGATATTGTAGCACTTTGTCCATTTTGGAGTACATTTAGTTCGGACATCGTTGAGCATGGATCCGAATTCTATTAATTGACTGGGTAGTCTTTCAATTTAAATGCAGTCGGTTATTTAATGTAGGTAATTAAGGTGTGTGTAATATTTTACACTGAGCCCTCATTAGTTATTGTTTCACAATAAACACGTACATACTTGTACAGCTACATGTAGACTGAAGATGAGAATCATGATTTATTTATATATATGCCTTACTATCGGATAGCTTGTGAATTTCTTGTTTTGCTTAACAATATATGAGCGCTTTCAAGTTAAACGATTTGAGCCGAACTGCTGCCGCACGACAGCAGGACTTATGTCATATCGCAGACATTGGTGTTTTTTCATACAAAGTCGTGGCACGTGTCGTTCACAATGCTCGCGCCCTGCTAGCGCACGTGCGGCGTACTGCTCGCTCACGCTCGAGTCGAGTTATTCTATGAAGCAACATAACCGTCCGTTTGCAGTGCGACAACCGTCCGACTAGCGTCCGATGTCAGTCCGACACGAATAGTCCAATTTGAAAGCGCTCTAAGTCCCTGCTGATTTTGCTAGCGCATAAAAACCTAGAGAATTGCAATTAAATTAGCGAATTTGAAGCGAATTTTTAATGCCAATTTTCCAGGGATCGTGTTATTTTAAAAATACAAAATGAACGGCGCTATAGGAGTAATATTCCGGTAAACAACTTTCCGTGAACCTAATCCTATTAGAACGTCGCTTCGACTCTAGGGATACACTTTTCAATCATTAAAGTGCATAAAGGAAAACCGCTCTTGCATAATTAAAAACGCTACTTTAATTCACGTTTTTGTGGAAAAATATTCCATTAATCAAGTTAAAATTGCTAATAGATTTTTGCTATGTAGTTTATATGGATTTTACTGTAACACTGCACACACACACTGCTTCAAGCTTGCATATTAAATTTGCTTATTATTATTGGCGTTTAGCGAATTAAAATAAATAACACGCTGGGTAAATAAGTCCGTGCTTTTTTCTGAAAATATCTTCGGAATAAAATAGTAAAGTAACAGAATATTAATATAAAATATTATAAACATTTCAGTGCGTGTTACTAATGTTAATAAGTTACCTAATGTAATCGTGATTCTTAATGTCAACTTTGATATTAAATAGTAACGTACAGTATACTAAATCATCCCGTATTAAAAATCATCCCGAAGTAATGGAAAAAGGATAATTGGATGGATTGAAACATCCACATTTTAAATAATATTAAAATCAAAAAACACTCCCAGCGCAATACGGGGAGTACATAATGCTTACTGCGTACAGCTCGTTGCTGAGTGAGAAATTTATTTCGTTGGATGAAGTAGCAAACGAGCATTCAGTCCACCTGTTGGTAAGTAGCCACTGTCGCCCATGTACATCTGTGACCAATTCCGGATAAGATTAGTAAGTCCTACCTGAGGTCCACCACAAAGGCATTGCCAACCCTGAGGACTAAGTTGGAATACCTCGGATAAGTGAGTCTTCTTTCTAACTAGAATACAGCAGTGCTTAACACTGTAGTTATTAGGCAGAAATAGTTTTGGCGGTGCCGTCGGAGTTGAACCAGAAAATTTTGTACCGTCTTCTAAAATAAATATGACCAAGTCACACGCTATTACGTTTTCATTATGATGCCTTATCCAACCCATTGGCTACTATCGCCTGCATCATATGTATAATGTATGTATTTAAGGTGGTAGACCCCCCCGTAGTTCGACTCCGGCGGCACCACCGCCACACTTACTTCTGACTAATACCAGCAGTGTTAAGCGCCGCTGTCTTCTAGTTTTGAAGGGTGTGGTAAGGGAGACAAACTTAACGAGGTATTCCAAGTTAGTCCTCAGGGATAGCAACGCATCTGTGGTCGACTTCAGTTGGGATTCTGGTCTTATCTGGGTTGGATCACAAATGTCCATGGGCGGCAGTTACCCCTTACCATCAGGTGGACTGCATGCTCGTTTGCTACTCCAGCATATAAAAAATGTAGCGCATGCAACCATCTTGTCGCTGAAGCAGCTTTGTCTAATTTGTTAAACATCGAGCGACATGCGTTTTATTTTATTCGAAACATCTGTCTACGATTGAGTCTACGCGTCTGTATAATATATGTAGATGCATAAGGTAACAAATAATCGCCGAGAAAGAAAGACCCGCGTGGCGGAGCGGTCTGACATCCAATGGGTTCCGGGTTCGATCCCCAGACAGACCGATATCTAAATGATGAATTTAGATTCTGAGTCTGGGAGTTTTTATATTTGTCTTTGTGTGTCCAAGGCACCCACGACGTTGGGAATCCTAGTGTGGGGCTACGAGTATAGAAAGCGTCTTTAAAAAAAACTTGTGACTGTCGCGCTAACCACTATTCTGGTCGCTTAACCTGTCTTGCTCTTGCTCAAGCGATAGTAAGTATTGGCCGGTCAGTAGCAGTCAGCTTCATTTTATCGTTACACAAATTGCGTTTATTATAATCTATGTAGCAATAGCGATTTTTGTTTCATTTGCTAATATCAGATCGAAAGAAATTTACAAGCTAATTAACCATTATGATGATCTCGTTTCAGTAAAATTATTCAAAGTTAATCATTGTGATTTTATATGAATTACAAACAATATTTTATTAAACTGATTTTAAACCCAATTTGCTTTACAATTTTGTCCACATTATATTATTTGGTTTTTATTCAAGTACCATAAATATTCGGGAAAATATGTTGCGTAATATGTTATTCATTTAGTCCTTTACTTCAAGAAGAAGTACTGTTGGTAAAAATATTTTGTCGTAAATGTTCCTCGTTGAATAGCCTTACTTGAAAGTACTGTTAAAATCGATACAAGAGTTTCCATATCGACAAACAAACAGTAATATAAGAACAAAATCAGTATCTCATTAGCATAAGTCTGTTCTATATTTATTTCTCAGTAATTTGTTTTGAAGTATTTCTGTTACTTCTAATTATCGCGTGGGTGGAAGCTATTCATACTAAAATATCTGATACCGTAAACCTGCCACCGACGGTCTGTATTACAGATCAAGTTAAAATAAATTCGTAAAATATATTCACAATTTTATTTTATATAATGTAGCAAGGATTTCAAGCTCTTTGATAAAAACATACCCGAATCATTTAAGGTTTAAAACACACGGAGCGTTATTTCTCCGCTTCCGCGCACGGACGCAGTGCAGCATGTCGCGTCAAAATATGAAAATGTAGGTAAATGACAGTTGCGGTTTTCACGGCACGATTTATTTCCGATGCGGCGCGTTTGTCTGGTGATTTCGCTGTTACGGTGGGCAATATATTTGAAGGTGGAACAATCCTTTGTGATTCGATTTCACAAGCACCACTACCACACCTATTTCTACCTAATATCAGCAGTGTTAAGCGCTCCTGTGTTCTGGTTCGAAGGGTGTGATAAGGGAGACATACTTATTCGAGGCGTTTCAACTGTGGTCGAGCTGAGGTAGGATTTATAATCTTAATTAGTGTCGCTTACCGATGGCTATGGATGGCAATTGCCATTTGCCATTAGCTGGACGGTATCCTTATGTGACACTTCAATCATGTAAAAAGGCAGATATCGATTTCTGTCTTCCTACGGCTACAACGTAGCCGTGGCAGCTACTTATTCTCCTTCCTATTTCAAATGTTGCTAAACTGCGTTCTTTGAGGTTTGTAACGACTATTCCGCGTCCGCTGCGGAGGCGGAATAAAAACGCTCAATGAGTTCTCACGCTAATGGGTTCATACATACATGCATATAGTGATCAAAATTGAAGTTCATACATACTTCCATTTTGATCACTATATGCATTTAGTGTACTTATTTCATACTTGTGGAAATATACGATGATGGAATCGGAATTGGTTAAAACCACCTTAGCAGTGTACCTACTGTTAGTATCG
Source organism: Spathilepia clonius (assembly GCA_018250295.1). Taxonomy (NCBI): domain Eukaryota; kingdom Metazoa; phylum Arthropoda; class Insecta; order Lepidoptera; family Hesperiidae; genus Spathilepia; species Spathilepia clonius. The sequence goes on from DWRA01004448.1 coordinate 8,333, forward strand.
GCGCTTACATCGATGCTGCATCACGTTTTGGGGATTTGCTGCGTTCGGTCTCGGTATCAGATACACCCATTTTAACGATTGCACATTAATGCAACGTCGCGTTTTTCACGCTGTAATAGTGGCTGCTACCGGCACTTAAACGTGTGTTTGATCGAGAGGATTTCGATTCGATCTTCGGCCAGACAGATGTCTAAATCATGAATTTAGAATTCTAGACTGGGTGTTTGTCTATTCGTCTTTGTGTGTGTTCGTGGCACCCACGATACGGGTAAAAGCCTAGTATGGGGCTATGAGTGTAGAAAGCGTTATTACTAAAATCTGTAATCCTTGCCTTGCAAACACCCGTACCTCGGTATCACCTACTACATATCTGAATCAAATCCCGATTCACGTTGGATTCTCTTTTTATAATCTTAAGATTATTTTTAGGGTTCCCTACGTTTCTAGTCAGTACTTGCTACAAAATGTATTTTATCTTAGGTCTCGCTGCTTCATTCTACATGCCTGACACTATCAGGGCCGAGATCTACCAACGCACCGAGGAGAACTACTTGCAACATGAAGTTCTTCCGTATCCAGGTAACAATACAAGTTTATATACGCCAATCAACGTCTTATGCTGATTTTCTTGTATTAATCCATGATTCGAGGGGGGAGGGGGGGTCAGTAGATACATGTAGAGTAGTTTGCATTTTTGTGAGGGGTAATTGCTCTCCTTTTAAATCTATAGGGGATCGGGGAATAGTATTACAGGTTGGCGAAGAACCCCGGTTTCATCCGCGTATAAGAAAAATAAACATGACATAAATACAACCGAAATTTTATATGTTCAACCGATTTAATATGATAGGGCGCGCGTGGTTCATTTAATGGATTTGAATTAATTACGTGGAACCCTAAAACATTTTCTGAAATAATAGTTCCAGTGAAGATTATCTCAAATAAACAGACAGATAGATAAATGCGTTTTTATTATGGATACCATAATTATATACTTTGTAGTTCAGTAAAAAGCAGTCAATTTTAACATTACAAACATACACTACAATTTTATTTACTCATACAGATTTGCCGGAGAACGTGGAGATGTACACGGAGCTGATTCCACTGGAGAACTGGTCTCCACACGTGATGTCCTCGTCGTTCCGTGCCACGCACCGGCAGACCGGCGACCACTACGCGCTGAGGCGGCTCCACGGCTACTCCTCTGTCCTCACCAAGAGAGTGGAGATGTGGAAGCAGATTGACCACCCCAACATCGTGCGTCTGTACGAGTTCTTCACCACTCAAGCTTTTGGGGATCACTGTGAGTATACCTAGTATTTGTTTTTCGTTTCCAAAAGACTTTTGAATCGACTTCATAAAAAGAGTAGCGCCGACTTCAAAAAGGATGAGCACCGACTTCAAAAAGGATGAGCGCCGACTTCAAAAAGGTTGAGCGCCGACTTCAAAACTAAGTACTAAACCAAGATCTCTTTCAATTATCTTTTTACTTTTGACTGACTAAGAAATCAGTTTCTTTTATTATTAAACATAATTAGGTATCAAAAAAACCTAAAAACTTTAAAAAAAATATTTTTACTTTTGCGTAAAAAAAAAATATTTAATACCAAAAGTTGGATCTAACTACAACTGCAGTTGGTTTTATTAAGATTACAACTCAGTTACGCTAAGGCTAAGTTGTTCGGATTTAACAGAACGTGTGATAACTTAGGGGCATAAAATCGAATTACTAGTCTTCAGTTGCTTCGTTTAGAGCGCCTTCAAATTACCTGTTGCTTTGTCCATATAAATAAAATAAGCGCGGTTACACCGCTGCGACGGCCAAAACCTGTATTTCACAGTCTATCATGAACCTGAAGGGACAAGAACTCTTTGCTCATTAAGGTCAGGAATTTGACGGTGATGGTAGAACCCTTTCCGGTTCGACTCCGGCGTCACCACCGCCATACCTATTCCTGCCTAATAACAACAGTGGTAACTGCTGTCTTCTGGTTTGAAGGGTGTGGTAAGGGAGACATACTTATCCGAGGTATTCCAACTTAGTCCTGAAGGATAGCAACGCATCTGTGGTCGACTTCAGGTAGGCTTCTAGTCTGGGATGGATTACAAATGTCCATGGGCGGCAGTTGCCACTTACCGTCAGGTTGACTGCATACTATTTTCTTACTCCATCATATAAAAAATCCAGGTCCCAACTACGTTTATGGCTCTACTTATTATCCCATTCTATATAACATTACCATCATGTAAAAATGATAAGTGAAAGTTATCTAGATCTACGCTGGACATACTTTTAGTCGCGACGGTACTTATTTTTTGCCTGTTATTCATACTTTCGCGATGGCCTCTGCTTTCACGACGAATTGAAATTAGCGCGTAGTTGATATTGTTTTAAAACATTTTTTGTAAATAAGTACTGTGACGATCCGCGTGGCGGAGCGGTCACCATACCGGTCTGACACGCAGTGGGTTCCGGGTTCGATCCCCGGTCAGACA
>DWRA01004449.1:0-10830 GCA_018250295.1 Spathilepia clonius
GCTGCAGGCCGACATCGAGATGCTGCGCCGCCTGGCCGAGCGCGCCGAGGTGAGCGGGCGGGCCGGGGGCGGGCGGGCGCGGGCGCGGCGACGGCTCTGAGCGGGGTGTGCGCAGTTCCAGGTGGCGGTGGAGCGCGTGTTCCCGTGGCGGCGCGGCGCGGAGGCGTACGAGCGCGCGGCGGCGGGCCACGCGCGCGGCAAGCTGCTGCTGGACTTCACGGCGCCCGGTGAGCCCCGACCGACGCTCGATTGAACGAGAGTAATGACATGAGCGTAGACCCGAGTCACATCGCCATAGTTGGCGCGCTGCATCTGCGACTCTTTTTCTTTAACGCTCCTCGAAAGTTTTAACATTCCACGGCCAAATTAAAAATTTCTTAATAAAAAAAGATTGTTTAAAATTTTGTAATAATGCTCGTAATACATGACACACATAACATTACACTTCCGGACAGCGGAATTGAGCCACGTTACCATTTCAGCGCTAAAACGCTAAGGCTTAAAAAAAATGTATGCAAGGAGAAAAAACTTTTGATGCAGGATTGAAGCTTATTTTCGTTCATTCATTTTGGTACATACGTTGTTCTAAATTTAAATTTAGTATACTGAAGAGATTGAGATGAATTAAATTGATACCTACTTTTGGTAGGTGACATTTTTTATCGCTCTTTCAAATAAAATGACAAAGTAAAAACAATGAAAAAGGTATGATTTAGTTAGTAACTGGTATTAGCTCCTGGTGCATTTACGACAGCTTTCTTTCGGTGTGGCATGGAACTAATCAGTTTAATCACACCGTGGTGAGGAATGTTCTCCCACTCTTCCACAATTACTGTCTTCAGCACATGCAAGCCTTGTGGGGTAGCTGGTGAGCTCTTACACGTCTCTTCAGTTGGTCCCATAGACACTCGATGAGGTGCATGGCAGGGATTCGTGCTGGCCGTGTCATTTCCGTAATGCCAGCGTCTTAGAGGTACTGAGTGACGTTTCTTGCAGTGTGCGCTCTTGCATTAAATATGAAATTTTGGCCTGAAAATACAGCATAGGGTGCCAAATGGTTCCCCAGGCATTGATCAATGTATCGGCTGTCATCTAAAGGTGGTAGCCGCGGTCCCGTTACAACCTCAAGCTCGTTTTTACCTTCCATTGAAATTGTTCCTATCCAAGACCCACCACTGTAACTGACCTTCTCTTCCATATAACATTGCGCGAATCGCTCGCCTTGTCTTCGGTACATCGTATTTCGTTCATCATTATTGTACAACATTATCTAGGATTCGTCAGTGAAGAGTATCTGGCCCCATTGCCCCGGAGTCCTATTTAAATGTTCGCGCGCAAATTGTAGACGTCTACTCGGTGACCTGGCGTCAACTTCCCCATAAACCAGCCAATGGACCCATCCATTGGCTGGTTTATGGGGAAGTAAACTACGTTCACGGAGCCGTCTTCTAACAGTACCTTTTGAAGGTTCCCCCCGTCAACAAAAAAAAAAAGGTACTCCAGCTGGCTGGACGAAGCCACCAGTCTCTATGATATACTTTTAAAATACTTGCATAGAAGTGCCACTTAAATTAAGTCGTGCACTCTCATTTCGCTGTCTTATTCCTGCTTGAACAAGTGCCACGGCTTGCGTGGCTATTTGGGGTGCCGTGTCCATATTATCAACTCGAAACGCAGTTTATTTTAAGATTTAAGAAAGACAACAAATAATGTTTTAAAATTAAAACCATAAATTAAAAAAATATTGAACAGACTCACATCAAACGTAATTTTCTACGCCATTATTGCTTTTATATAAAAGAACCGAGTTCGGTTTTAGTTCTGTATTTCTTATTTTAAAATTTAAATTTCGAAAAATCACACCAAAACTGCATAATTCTTTTTTCGAAATCATTTATATTTTTATATATCAGTATATTAAACCTAAAAATACAAGTGGCTCGATTCTACTGTCCGGAACCATATAACATTTAAGAAAAAAACATAATGGTGCATAGTGACGGAGCGAGAGCTCATTTATTACTCGTTGGCCGATTATTTTTTTTATTCATCGTACTCGACCAAATAATTATGTTCAAATGAGAAATATATCTTTACGATACAGATTGATTTTATGTTCCGGTTGTAATTTTAAGCCAACGTAAAAAGTAATCGGCCAAATACTAAAGAATTGAAAAGGAAGATTTCAGAGTCGCCATCTCCCGCCGAGAACAATCGCTTGCCGTGTGATAATGGAACTCCTGTTGCCTTCGAATCACACCTATTTATGTCTGGGACAGTTTGTTATCGGGAGACGAGATAACAAAGCGGGACTTAAATGACAAAAAATTATATTGATTACATGAAAGCAACAAAAAACTAAGTTGACGAACCCATGCAATTAATTCCACAACCTTCTTCATGATCAAAGAGACACCTGATATAGATAAAACAAAAAGTTGTGAGCAAACTAACTTATAATCGAGTATGGCACTAAATAAAGCCGCAGTGAAGGTATTCATGTTGTTCTTAAATTAAATAAATTATGGACGTTCATAAAGCGAAAAAAAGTCAAGGTAAGAGTACCTTAAAAAAAGGTTTACATTTTGCCCGCTATTTATAAAGGGGGCGACAAGGTCCTTTCAAATTTTAAAAACATTTAATAATAAATAACGCACCTTCGAGAAACCGGAAGCGCTGATGATGTTATTATTCAATTTCAATATTAAACTCGCTCAGGGCCGACGTCGCGTGGAGTCCCGTGTGCAGGCCGGCGCCGGGCCCCGTGCGCGGCCCGGTGCGGGCCGGCGCCGGGCCCCGTCCGCGGCCCGGTGTGGGCCGGCGCAGGACCACGCACGGGGCTCTGTGGTGCCGCTCGGGTCGCCTTCGAATTCGAGTTACATGCGGCTTGTCTTGTGCAGTTAGACCGTGCAGAGAGACCAATACCGTTGATTGGCCCATGTCTATTTTGAACATGGATGTAATGAGTAATTGAAGGAAGTATGAAAACGCACCACGGTCTCTGTCGAGAAGTGAGCCAGCAGTTAGGCACAGAAAACATTTTCACAATCATCTTACGTGATTAATTACCGGAAAATAAGACGCACCATACGATTTATTCGACAAACTACAAGTGAATCCAAAATCGCAAATTGAATCCTCAGCACTCCGCCCATCTTCATTTAATGATAGGCAATTTTACAGCAATCGAGGTAACGGAATGTGGCTACTAAATTTTTTTTTTTCAGACGAGTGAGTGCAGCGGGGAGTGAGGGGGCGGGGGCGAGGGGCCGGGGCCGAGGGGCCGGGGCCGGGCGGCGGAGCGGGACTCTTACTTGTGTTGCAAATGAACTTTTAGCGTAATTAAATAATTTAGCCATCTTTACAAAACTCGTTAATTATTTATGACAATCAAAATGTCCTACTTTCATTTTATATCACTTACTGGCATTGGGGTATAAAATATTTAATCCACAGACATATCTGTTCAATAACCTGACAGAGGTCAATACCAATACAATTTTAGTTTCATCTAAACCCGAAACAAATAATAACTCTGTACTAATCATTTTAAAATGCCTTTAAAGGGGCCATCATATGGTTTCGTGTTTATGTTTTGTTTTTTTTTTGTTTATAGATGTTACTTAGGATCCAAGGCAAAGATAAGGATTAGATGTGGCGAACAGGGCCAATAGAGCATTCGAGGAATTCGGATCCCGTTTCTTGAATAGCAGTCATCGTAACTATGGATTTGTGAGCTGGCCCTTCGTCTTGGGGAAACACTACTCCTTATAACTTCTCGCATTTGGTGTGCGTAGGACGATCCCGAAATAATGACTCACTTTCCTAAATATTCCAATGTATTACGCACATACTTAGGCATACTTTTTGCGACTCGTTTTTTCTTAGCTCATTAGTTAACTGATTCCGTGCGGATGGCACCGCAGAGGCGCCATGAATATCCTTTGCGTTGGCGTGTGGCACCCGTGAGGAGCCAAAATTTGAACCCATAAAACTCGAATAAATTGCCGTTTTTTCAAAATTGTTTCGTCAACAAAAGTGTCTTTATTTGTCGCGCAGATCCTTCCTAGAGTGTCAGTTTCAGCACATCACGCGATTTCACATACTTCAGGGATTGTAAACCTTTTCAATAAAAAATATACTGTTTTACAAATTGTCATAGGTAGTTTGTCCAAATTTATCTTATACGTACTTACACGTGGACGTGCCGCACTCGAAACCAAAACAAAGGATTTAACAGAATATGATTTTAGACTAATATTATCGCGGAACTAATACATTTTATGTAACGGGTATTCACGATACGACGTTATGATTTCTTAGTTACAGATATTTCGACCCAGTTACATGGATCGTGGTCTCGGCGGAGCTGCGCTGGTGGGAAGAAACCGTTGACAAGCACTAATGGTAGCTTAGTCTATCTACCCTACGTCTAATTCGTTTTTCTTTTTTGGGTTCCATATCACGACGCGCAACATTAACTGTATCTTTACGCAGCGCACTTTGAACTATTTGTGATTCCACGTTTGAGCTAACTTAAAATCATCTTCTCCATTAAAATTCCTATGGTATTTTGATCTTTATAGCTTCTCTTAATAAACACGGAGAGTAATGACGCTCAGTGGAGATAACCGGTGAGATTTATGTAAAGAATTACAGATAGAAATTATAATATTGGATAGAAATCCAGTGGGTAGAACTTGCACATAGGATTAGGAACTATAGTGATCAGACGTACTCTTTTGTGGCTCTGCTGTTTGTGATAAAAACGTGTAACACGCGTGGACTCTCGTGATTACCCTTTTTTGACAACTGTGGACTAACTACAACTACAATACAACTATTATAGCGCTCTGCACATCTCGAATGTTCATATTTAATTCTACAGTAACGCTAAAACAAGCAACCCATCATAAAACTTACAAATATGTTTACACCTTATAGAAATAAGACACTTAGCTTCCATTTCCGTTATTACACGTAGATAATCACATTTATAAACACTAATCGAAAAGTTAAACTATTTACGTTTGGTTTTGGGTGGCTACTTAACTTATAGCGTGGAAACAGTAAAAAAAGCGATAAATTACAATTCATGGCGAAGAGCACCTTAGTGGTGCCATCAAAGTTAGGCACCACTGTGTTCATATTCATATGCATCCTGGGAATCATGGTCTTTTTAAATAATTATGTGTAAATGTATACAAGCAGATGAGCTCTTCTAGGGTTCCGTAGCCTAATGGCAAAAATCGGAACCCTAATAGATTTGTCACGTCTGTCTGCCCGTATGTCACAGCCACTTTATTCGGAAACTATTAAGACTACAAAGTAGGTGGTGCGTAAGCGTATTCTATAAACCGCTTTCCGAATTATGTACAAAAATAGAACATACATTAAATTTAGCGGGTCTCCCGATACATGAAATGAAAATTAGAAAATTACCTTACCTATACGTGTATAGAAAGGTTTTCAAAAATGACATTGAGGTTTTTAAAACCATTTTTTCTCGAAGTCGATTGTTTGAGAGATAAGCCCTTTCAAAGCGATAAAATGTGTATACCTTCCCCTCCTCTAACTTTTAAACTAAAAGAGTGAAAAATCTGGATAAAACATATGTTGTATATGTCAAGGAAAACTTTCAACGAAAATTAGTTTGAACAAGATACAGTTGACAGTTTTTAAGATATAGCATTTTTTTTTTCAAAAACCGAATAACAACTTTGTAATTCATACAAGCACTATGAAAAACAAACTTATGTTGGTAGTTAGAAACTGGTCAAGTTTATTTATTATTTTTACAACAGAGCTACTATATTAAACGTATGTTTTATGTTTTAATTAATATTAAACAAAAATAATGATATACTTTGTTTTGTCTGCTTCTATTAAATGATAATGCTACGAAACCCTTCGCCTGCGAGCCTGACTCGCGCTTGGCCGGTTTATCATTTGTTTTTATGCGAACTGAAAATGTCTAATTAATATTATTTTTGGATAAACTCTTCTATTGTTATCATATATTAATACAGCAGTTCAATTGAGTCTATAGGGCTAAAATAGGAAAGTCTCTCTCATCCTTCCCTTTCCTTTATCATTCGATTATCAATATTTTTAACGCATACACTTATATCAATATGCGGTATTTGCAATTTGATGAACATTGTCAACAGTTTGGCGGACGGATCTTAGAATTAATAAGAAGTGTGTCGGTACGATAAATTATACCTTTTAAAAATCTAACAATGCTATGCTAGTAGAAATGGCACATTTTACTCCCGTGTCCTCTTAAAAGGTAATCGTTTATTTTCTATATAAAAGCTAGTCAAACTTTATACTAAGATATTTTGTGGCGACTTCCCGCAACTCATCAAGAGATGTCGCCACTGCATTCTGTATCACGCTATCGAAGTTTTCTCAACATCTTGTACATATACAAGCTCCGAACTGAGACTGTCGGGACATGGCCGCTCCCTGGGCATGATCACCTAGCCCGGCGGGAGATCTCCCTTTGGCAAAATTTGATTCACTAATTCTCCTAAAGAAAACATGTGTAATTAAATCTACACGGAATTATCACTCTGGGCGCATAAGGAAAACTGGTTTGATCATTACTATTTGCGTTTTAATTAAATATTTACTAAAGCCTGTTTCCTTAACTAATAATATATTTTATATTCTTGTACGTACTTACTACCTACTAATCTTCTTGGTCTAAATATACCTACTACAAAATAATTATGTTAGTCGAAATCCAGTCATTTAAATAAGCTACAAAAATCTAGCATTTTACGTACTAAATAACCTTCAGAATTATTTGTTATATAACACCGACTCGGATAAGGATGTCGATGACGTTGCGGTGTTTATTTACGTCGAGTTGAATTACGCAGCCTGTGTGTGCGAATCATATTAAATGTAGATATATCTGACATCACCACCACATCATACTCTACGCTCACTGATAATAATTGGGATTGGCGCGGCGCAGCTGGCGGCGCGGTACACCTGTGCACGTCACGTAGCACGACGTAGTTCTAGTTGTGGCTGAAATTTTATAGGCCAGGAAAGACGAGTGAAAGGTAACAATAATAGGTAGATACGTGTAGGTACAAAGGGCTTAGGTATAGCTTCGTTTGGGGTTTAAAGAATCTCTCGGCAAGAAGTTCTATCTATACCAAACAAGTATAACTTCTTACTTGCTTATATAATTAATTATTCGCAGTTATTCGCGGACGCCATATTAAGAATTATAAATATGTACACCCATACGTGAGAGCACGTATGTTACTCTCATAATTGAGATGAATTCAACGATACCTTATATTTATATTAAAATCTGACAAAACGTTTGGGCTTCAAATCTTGCCAAAGGAGACATAACTATATCCTATATACCTATCGGAAACATTACTGTTATTCTGGTGCAGTCAAGAAATAAGCGTGTTATTGTTTCCTATTGGCTCCCAACACAAGAACTTTAATGCTTACAATTTTTTTTTAAGTTCTATGTTAGCGCTCTGAAAATATTACGAAACGAATTGGTTCCTCATTCTGCAGATAAGCAGTTGCTTATCTGCAGAATTTAGCACTTGCGACGACCGTTGCCAAGAAGGAAGGGTGACGTAGTCACTAAATCAGTTTGCCATCATTGCGCAGCCAGTTAAACCAGGAGAAGGCGCTCATATTTACATAACCTTAAGGGCTAAGCTTTCGGAGGTTTTTGTACAGAGTCCAATTGGGTTAAGCTGATGTTGCAGCCTAGCCTTTGAAGATTGCGCACGGTACTTTACACTGGAACTTACCACAGTCAAACTAAGCAAAGGTAATTTAAAAAAACCTCCACATTGTAACGAGACGCTACAAGACCTCCATGCATCTCTCAAACCCACATCTAACGTTAATAATGTTAACTATTATGGTACTTATCCTACTGCGCGCCGACGGAATGCAACTAGCACTTTGCAACACTAATTAGTCGTCGTACTTGTTCGTTTATATTTTAGAACCTATCCTTCTTTCTAATAAGCATATAGGCTAAAGGTTTCTTTTATGCAATGAAATGAAATGTAAACTTTATTTGTTCCTATACCTAATGTAACTACCATAATATAAACAGATCGTCACAATAGTGTACTCTTGTGTCATCTTTTTTTTATGAAGGTGTTACTGAAGTGCAAGCATATGTTTTTATGAAGTAATATGTACCAAAGTAGCACTTAATGTTACTGTTGACAACGCCAAAGGAAAAATAGTTGATATAAAGAGACATACTTTGGCCGAGCAGCTGTCAAAAAGCTTGCAGTCTTGATTTATTATTTAACTAATAAATAATGATATTATATAATTTTACGTGGGTTGTCTACAATTCGACCATTTAATAGGTATGTATCAGGATTATAGAAGTGATTTGAGCCTGTAAACATTTTCCGGAGTTAAAAAAAAGAAAACTTTATTTACTCTTTAATGAATTATTAGCCGTAAAGTAATAAAAATGTTGTTAAAGGAATAGTTAACGAATAACAATATTAGCAGTCTTTAATTTTATACGAATTAGAATTATTAAAATAAATCACATAAAAAATACTTATTTGCCCACAGCTACATCATATGATTGTACCTGTGGACAGCAATAACTGTACCTGTGGACGGCAAAGTATATGTGGACAGATCACTAATTGACATATAAACCTTAAATATATTAAAGGAATGATAATCAGAGTTTACACTGATTTTATGCGGATATTATCGATACATACATTACAATCTGTGTAAAAATATTCATTTATATTTTGTACAAATTCATAAATAAATAGGATGAAAAGGGGTAAACACTCACTTTTTCGAGCGAAAATCTTTGACAGACGTTCACCGATTACACGACGGAAAAATGTAATGACAACAAGTCAGTATTGCCACACATCACAAATACTTTACGGATAATTATGTTCAAATCGTTGCAATTTTGTGTGTAGTTTTTAGAAAACAGTGGTGTCCAAAGGTAAAGCCGTGCGCAGGTGCAACACTTTCCCTACGTATAACAACACTTGTCAATTCAGTAACAACTTATACATCACAAATACAAATACTGTTTTGATTGCTAACAATAAATTTTAATAAATGACGGGAAACAATTGACAAAAGGCATAGATTTTGACAATATAAATTCAACTTTATATTCCGTTTCTTTTAATAGCGGTCCTACACTTCCGGCAGTAGGAGAAATGTAAATGGAGCACCACCTTCTGCATTTCTGTCGTTTCAAATATGATCCTTAGAAAAAACATAATTTATTAAATACTTTCTTAGTAACACTACTTGTAAAATATAACTATACTTATAACATAAAAAGGTGGAGTCGATCTACAAAGGGTTCTACCATTTGTAGATCGACTCCGGCGGCACCACCGCCACACTTATTTCTGCCTAATAACAGCAGTATTAAGCGCTGCTGTCTTCTGGTTTGAAGGGTGTGGTAAGGGAAATATACTTAATGAGGCATTCCAACTTACTCCTCAGGGGTAGCAACGCATCTTTGGTCGACTTCATTTGGGATTCTAATCTTATCTGGAGTGGATCACAACCGTCTATGGGCGGCAGGTACCACTTACTATCAGGTGGACGACTTTCTCGTTTGCTACTCCATCATTTAAAAAAATATGCTTTCAAATGACAAAAGATCCATCGGATCAGTAGTTTTTGATATATTTAGAATTACTAATTATACAAATATTGATTAAGTAGATTTGTTTCCCAAATTTAAAGTTAAGTAAATAAAAAGCTCACAAGAACTGCTTAAATAAGCCCCATGGCATTGAACACATGTAGTCACTAGATGACACTTGTTGCACGCATTGTGCAATGCATTATTACCTTGTCTTCCCTTTACTCGTTTTTAATACCTATATTAAGTTTATTTTATTAATTAATTTTCTTTTGCATACAGAATGTCGACATATACTCTCTGCTTCAAAATACCCTACAAAATAATAAGTGGACTAAGGTCTGGTGAACACGTTAACACACCTCGCTTCACGGCGACGTTGGGATAATTTTAATGTCGGCGCATTATATTCTAACGTTTCAAATAATTTTTATTATATTGCTATGAAAAAAATATTAAAAACCTGTATTAGACCATATTAGACCCGTAACCTGGAGATTTTTTCCGGAAAAATAGGGTAACCTCGAGACCCAGATGACCCTTGCCCACCCCTATATTGCAATCGGACCTGTGCCATGTTGGTAAGAAAGCTCATGTAACGCGTTAATAACTTTTCGTTTACAAGAGGGAACCTTCAAAAGGTTCCCTGGAGCCGTGGGAGCGACACGTGGGTTTCTAACCGCACTAATATCCCCCTGGTGGCAGTCGGCAGCGCTGCGTAGAAGACTCCGGGATCTCCAAAGGGATGCGATCGGAGTCCTCTGGGTGCGTTGCTTCGTCGGGCTTCGCCCAGGAAAGCATAACGCTCGCTACACCGACTGGTGTTTACAACGATATGCGGCCACACAACCCGCGTCCTTCCCGGAGTCGCGCGCTGGGCGGTTCGAGCTCCCACTCTTGCTGCCCGCAAACCAGACAGGTAGAGAATACCGTTAAAAAATACTGCCATTACCAAATCAAACCGTGTGCGGAGGGACATATGTTCCCTTTGTGTGTTCTACCGGCTTTACAATGGTGAGTGTTCCGAAGAACTTTTTGACCTGGTACCTACGTCGCCCTTCCTCCACCGTACCACACGCCGAAGGATGAGGTTTCATCCTCATCAGCTGGACTCGTGGCGGTCCTCCACGGTTCGGTTTGCACGGACGTTTTTGCCACGAACGTGCAAA
>DWRA01004450.1:0-10830 GCA_018250295.1 Spathilepia clonius
ACGAGGCATTCCAACTTAGTCCTCAGGGGTAGCAACGCATCTGTGGTCGACTTCAGTTTGGATTCTAGTCTTATCTGTGGTGGATCACAAATGTCCATGTGCAGGAGTTGCCACTTACCATCAGGTGGACTGCATGCTCGTTTGCTACTCCATCATATAAAAAAATCATTATAAGTAATCATTTATTCAATTTTAATTATTTTTCTCGTAACAAATACCTGAAGGTGAATAAAATATTTTCCATCTGAAGGTTACATAGCTTTGTGGTTATCTGTTAATACTTATAACACATTATGTAAAAAATCGGTTCAAACCAGTATTCACCACTTAATAAACCTACAAGTGGAATATAAAATTACACTGATGACGAAGTTACATGAAAGAATTTTCTTAAGTTACATAAACATCGACACTAGTGATTTCCGATGTGTATAAACAGTTTCTTAAAGGGATTATGATTATGGTAATCATAATCTTCGCATTTCAAAAGAAGTGTTTCTGGAATGTACGTAATGAAATATTTTTCTTAAAACGCTTTTACTTTAACGCTATTAACATCCATATTCTAAATTTCAAAAATTCTTTGCATCTGGGGATCTGCACTGAACGTACATAGTTTCGTTTGAAGTTTTGGGACTATCCTACTTCGGATTACTTACAGAGAATGAGTGATGTTACTTCTTTAACACCTAGACTGCAAGTATAGTTTTAAGGCCGTCCGAAAAAGTATTTGGCATTGTTTCATCCGATTATGTCAAATTTTACTTTTGGACGGGTTCGAAATCTCGACTGATGACATAATACTATATACAGAAACTACCTGTGTTGTCTTTGCCATGGATACCACATGGCAAGTGAGCAAAAATTTGAACTAAAATAAACATCCAAAGTCATTATTTTCGAACCTAGAATGCTCCGCAGTGAAAAAGCTTGAAAAGAAAAAAAAACCGTAGGAATTGCCTACTATTAATTATTATACTAGTCATCGAAATCGTCATATTAAGATCGTCATTCATGAGTTGCATTTATTTCTTGTAAATTTTCCTCAGATACCTCAGTAGTTTATTTGAAACAACCCCGAGTTGACCAGTTTTAGTTTTGGCAAGTATACCTTTGTTTTTCGATAATAAACACATCTTATAATATCTTATTTTGGTTTTACGGTTATTTTAAGAACCTTTAGCTCGTCCCGTCTCAGGTCGTAATTTTCGTGGTCAATTACCTAATAGTTGTTAAAAATAACAATAACAATTTACGTAGAAATTTGAACTTTACGCGTCCATGAATTTGACCCTTTTTCTAATATACGCAGTTTGATATGCAACAGCCTTGTCCTAAAATATTGCGGCCTCTCTTTATAGTCGTCGTCTTCAAAGATTTTTCGTTAATTCGGTACGGGTTTACGCTAATCTACGCCATCTTTAAGCTGAATACGACCTATAGTAGCATGTGATTGTATAGGAAACCATTGCGTGATCATTGCTGGGTATACCACATGTCACTGCACTGTTGTAAGTCAATAAAACTCGTTTTCTTCCATACGTAACGTATTCATAACGTATTGCGTCTTCAATTTTTGCACGATGTCGACTATATAATGTCCGTGTCTAATCATAATTGATCTCTGTATTAGTATTCAGTGTTTATTTGCAAATGTAAGTAATAACTTTTATTATCCTTTGTTTCAGATGCCCCGAATGATGCGAATTACATGATTGGTGGAGTCGTGATTGCTATGGCCCTAGTTGGCCTTATTATAGTGCTGCTGGCTCTCACAATCAAGTAAGTAAAAACAAAAGCCTAGATATAATCAAGCCTTCTTACTGTAATTATGTGACCGGCCTTACTCAAATGTAATTGTATACGAATATCTATAGCGAGATCGTTGAACGAAAGATATGTGTATAAATAAAGTTCCCATTATATGACATTCCCAGATTTTCTCATACAAAAAGTAAGAAAGAAACTTTTAGATATATAGTGAATAAACAAATAATAAAACACAGTAAGCGATCTCGGTAGGTATTTGTTAAACGATCGTAACTCGAAGATGGTACTTACGATGAGAGCCAAAGTCGTCGTAAAGATATAATAAAAATCGTACGTGAATAAGCACTTGAAGTTTATGACTTCCCGAATATCAAATGGGTAACGTAAAGTAAACAGAGAGCGATTTGAAAATAATTATATTTTGATTGAATGAGACTGTGATGAATTGACGGAATAAATCAAGGGAAGAGATTGATACGGTGCCAAATTACGTCTTTAATATTTCTCGATAGTTCCGTAGATAACAGTAAAATGTATTGCAAAGCTACATCAGAATAATTAAAATTGGATCAAATTAAGTACATCGATTTGAATTTAATCCGCAAATAGCTTTAGTTTAGTTTAATTATGTTCTGCCTCAGGATTGCATAAAACAGCTACGTAGGCTATGTAAACAGTTTTACACCATAAAACATATTATAAAAGTTAAACAATAATAAAGACAATTAAAAACCGTGTGATTGAAAACAATTATAAATCTATAACATGTCAATTAATAGCAGTATGTATTACGACAAAGGAAAAAATGTTCACGTTTCGCAATTAATGTTCATGAGATATTTTTCCGCTTGCTTGTATTATAGTGATACTCTGGCTTTATACCGCATTCTGGCTAGAATCCTAGTTAGTTAGAATTCTAGCCAGAATGCAGTGTAAAGCCAGAGTTTGAATTACTTATATATTTCACATATTAGTTAGTATACTAATATATTGATAAACAGATAGCACACTGATATATTTTTGCGTGTAGCGTAATTTTTAGTACTTATTGAAACTTGTATTCAGTTTAATTCATTAATTACAAAAACTGTCATATTAATGAAGAATTGCTTAATTTATACTATAAATAATGGACGATACAGGATCTATTACTTCCTCTTATTAACTTAACAATTATATCTTTTTACATGATTAACAATAACGATGCAATAACACCTGGAGGAAATGTATTTAATATTATGCGTAATCCATTGCTCTTAGTTAACTACTTTTGAATCCCCTTCTTCAAAGAAGTTTTAGGCTAGAGACTTATATACATACATAAGTGTTAGAGCACTTATACATGTATATATATACATTTATTTATTCATATATATTTCTTTGTCATATGATGGAGTAGTAATGCAATGCATGCTACATCGTATGGAAAGTGGTACCCAAGATAAGATTAGAATCTTACATGAGGTCGACCACAGATGAGTTGCTATTGCTGACCCTGAAGACTAAGTTGGAACGCCGCGGATAAGTATGTCTCCCTATCACACTCTTAGAACCAAAATATACCAGCGCTTAACACTGCTGTTATTAGGCTAAAATTGTTGTGTTACGTTCCCGTCATCATAATTAAATACGTTAACATCACTCACTAATTTTGTTTCCCAGTTCTAAGGACTTAGAAACCATCAAGATTATTAACACTTTTGCAATCATTGGCACCTCAACTTTGTAATAGATACTTACATATTTGCCTATATACTTCGCATACGAATTTACTTTTGGCAATGTGACAAAGTTCTTTGCAATTCCTTGCATTCCCAGTCGATATTGTAATTTCCTCCCGTCTACCTACCGCGTTTATTATGAGTAAGCATATAGACGTATATATCTTGTTCATACCCATAGATCACTTATTTGGACAGAATCCCATTCAGTCCGATCAATGAACTACCATTATTTTGCATTACTAATCAATTGCAGTGCCAGCCTAGTGCATAGTTCGAACCCTAGTACACGCACCACTGATTTCTCAAAGCTATGTGCGAATTACATATTAGTTATCACCTTTTGAGGTGCTGCGGTAAAAGAAAACATCGTGAGAAAACCTACACACCTGGGAGATCTTAAAAAAAGTTCTCAAAGGTGTGTGAAGTCTACCAATCCTCAATTGACCAGCGCGGTGCACTACGGCCCCCTCTCACTCCAAGAGGAGACCTGTGCCCATCAGTGGGACAGTAATGGATTGACAACGACGACTGCCAATATCATCATTTCATTTAACTTTAGTAAGAACTGGATAATCTGATTGCAGGAAAATATCATATTTTATTAAATGTACAAGTACTAACTAACCTTACCATTCACATTTCATTGAACTTTATTTATCAACACATACTTAATTACCTGTTCTCTTAAAAAGGTTAAAGACTTGTACTTGTATCGCATGTCTTTCCTGGATGATATATTTATTACGTTGATAGTATGTTTAAGGTTAGGATACTCGTTTGCCATGGCCAGAGTTCTAAGGGAAGAGATAATCATATACCTATATTAATAATGAATTTACAGACTGTTTTTTAAAGAACTAGATGTAAGATCTAAAATTAAACTAAAAACTAGACTATCGCGCTTATGCTGTGTACACGGGGCTAATGCACTCAATAAACCCAAAGGGATCCAAATAATGTTTATAAAATGTTATGCATGATAATTAAACTTGAAAGTACATTCTATTCTATAGATACACAACCAAATACTTTGATTGATAGTAACTCTTTTCATTGTACTATAGACTTACAACATCTGTTCGATGATGTAATTGGTGTAGACGAAACTGCTTCGTATCATACAATTGGAGACTGATCATTAGCTCAAGGCAATAGAACGGGCGAGTCACCTAAGTGCCGGCAACTCCAAGGATTTGTTTCAACGCTTGCGTTCATTCTATTACCTATATTTCTATTTACATTTAAATGCTAGCCTGTAAACGCGAGTTTGGCTTTAAAAATAAGTATAAGTTATTACATAAATATGAATATACATTTTTCATTTCTACGGAGTTAGCCCAGATATTTTTTGACTGAACCCGGATTTGTAGCGCGGAATTTATATGAAGTATTGCCGCTAATTGAAATTTTACGAAAATTGGTAGGCGATTTTGTGTAGGAGGTGCTAATAAGCATCAAATTGTATATGTAACAACAATATTTCCCTATTTTGGATAAGTCCGGTAAATTAGTAAATAAGTAAATCCGAACAAGGTGCTTTTATATTGATATATCTTATTAGCAGCAGTACTTCTAAGTTCCCAATAATTATCGTTTTAGTTCACGGGGTTTCAAGGCAATGTCACTCCCTAAATTTTTGGTATAATGTTATATATTCTAGTGATAATAGAATGAAAACATTTGCTTACATTTTGAAGGTTACTTAAATATAGGTTTATAACAAAAACATTATCTCTTAATGGAGTTTGCCTTTAAGGTATTAAGGTATGACGAACATGCGTAAAATTCCTTAATTATTTAGTTTTTTATTGTTTCTTGCATAAAAACTGGAACTGATTCAGAAATAAATTAAATCATTATCTTAAAATAACTATGATATATTCACATTCACTATACATAATGAGTAAACATTATTTGGACATAAAAATAAGACTTAACAAATTTAACGTGTTTAATGTTCAATTTTTTATTACTTAACTCAAATATAGAAGTCAGAGAAAAGATAGAAATAACATCGGGTAACGTAGCAGTATTTTTAACATGAGGGTAGATAGATAGATACAATGACGGCAGTTCGGAAATCAAGCGGGCATTTTGCAGTTCGGTATTTAAAATATCGTGTGTGAAAACAGTCAGATTTCTCGAATTTACATTCGTAATCGACGCAGATGCTATAAATCTTTACAGTGATACTGATAGATTTAGACGAAGCTGTTTACCAGTAGACGTAGTTACATTAATATAAACATTTACCGTTGTCTGTCGTGTGGTGAAATATTTCGACTATGATGTTGATTTTCGGGATCATTAAACGATCTTTTGGAAAATTTTTGAGGAAAATGTAAGTAAATGTCTTAATTATTTTGACAGAATAATACTTTGCAAAAATCACGTGAAGTTTGTTTAATAAGCTAATATGCACCAAAGAGCTCTGATTTTTAATTTCTATAATCGTATCGAGATCAGTAAGAGTTCAGTTGTTAGTCATGTGTCGACGAAACCCGTAAAAATAGATTAGCTGATTATAAGTGCGTCTAAACTGAATATACTATACTTTACTAACTTGTTCACGTTTAATATTATAACCAATTTATCCATAATGAATCGAAATGTAAAATATTTAACAAACACAAGTTTTTTTGCCGTGACGGTAGCAATAATTGGGTTAGTTATTACCATACCTAATAAAAACCAATTATTGGGTTGTATTACTTACAAGACATTTTGCACGAGGAAGTAATAATATATTAGACTGGTAAGCAATTTGTAAAATGCAATGTCAATGTTACTTTGTCAGTCTTGTCTTGAAATATAGTTATGTAAACCTCATTACCATTTCGTTAAAATAATGACAGTTTGCTACGCAAAGCGTCCTGTATCCAATTCCTTACTTGCAAAATCGCTCAATTATAAATTTAGATGTCTGAGCCGATTTTTGCACAATACCGATTGTGTAAATTTTGAAATTCGTATTTTTTAGTTAAATCTGGAGTTTGAATGCAAGGTATGCTCCTATGGGAAGTTGTGAGCAGAATAGTATTAGTTATGTATAACTGGTTACACAAAATATGCGTCATAGTAATTAGATGGTCTTGTTTTAGCTAGTTTTAGCCGTTTTTAACATAATGACTGCGTCCTCTATGTAATTGAGTACTTCCACAGTAGGATATAATTAACATTTGTTTAGTTTACTTTTAGTCAATCCACAGCAAAAATTAAAACTGTACAACATTGGTACTATGTCATGTAAGAAGACATTAGTTTATACGCTTTTACATGTTTTTTAGCATTCTAAAAGGTAGAAATTTTTTAAATCCTTTAGCGCTCATTTACATTATATAAAATACCGGTTTAAACTACGCGTTGTTTTGTCTCAGTTTCACGATTTTTATTAAGTATATTACTTCAATAGTGGTATTAAATGTATCTTTGATTTTTCGGAACGACAACCAATACAAATAGCACGGACCGAAACACACATTTCATATTTTGAAAATCAATGTTTCCAAAAAAAGTTTCTTATTATAATTTAACAAACATCAGTACGTCACACTGGCATTAAATTTGTCTGTATTGTAAAATCTAAACGCACGCGTAAAAACGTTTCGCCAAAAATATTTACCCTAATCAGAATTAGGTAATTCATCACTTCGATGTCAACCATATTTTTATGCGGTAGACCTTCATGTTACTCGAAAAAAAGGAACGGTTTAAAAACGCACGTAATAAAAAATTAAATTAAATGAACGACAAAGAACGAAAAAATAATGTTATTACTACGACCTAAGACCATGTTTTACGGTCTTTGTACCAGTATTCGTTTTTACGACTTGATTATTTTTGTTCGTCTGACATTGACAACACTGTATTGCGTGTCTAAATTTTTGATTGTCTAAAAGTAATTTGTAACAATTTTAATTTTTGACTTACAGAGGTATTATGTAGTATAGACTTAATTTAACACAACTTCTTATACTATAACATCATTATGCTAATGGCGGCGAAGTAGAAATTACGTCTAAAAGATGAGGAGCTGCTTTTGAAAATTTTATCTATAGTGGTTATCAAAACGCACGACGAAGTGGAGTAACTATTATCAAAAATGTTTGAGTTGATGGCGAATTCGGCCAGATAAGATTATTCATTTGAAATTATGTATCGTACATTGTTGTTTTGGGGTTAAAAAGTAAAAGATCTCATAAAACGAGCTAATAGATCGCTAATTAAAGCAACCAGTCCACAACAATGAACCACCAAGGTCTGCATCTTGTTTGGATGGACGCCAGCTCTTCTGCATCAGAAAATTGAATTTCTGTAACAATAGCGCTCTGCATATATATTTAGTCTCTTTGAAATCGTATCCTTGTTGTTGGCGATAACGATTTTTTCCGCAACCACTCGAGTTGGTTGAACCAAGGAAGGCTATTTCTGAAGTCAAATCACAAAATTCAGTTAACTACCCGATTACCATGGCATCATACATAGATCTTCTATCGCAATTTTATAAAAAACAATTGTACTATAAGTGTTTTAGTAATATCAACTTACTGGTATTACATTGGACAAATTGATTTTCATTACGTTTCAAGCTATCTGAGTCAATGAGTTATAAGTTAATATGCGATTATGTCTTTTAGAAAATTGAGTTTAACATCATATTAAAAGTTACAGTTACACTATGGTTGTTAGCGAGTATTTTTCACTTAGAATTTCGAAAGATGACCAGAATAGCAGCTGGTATTCGCATTAATTCATTATTTTATTAACATACATTTATTAACATATATTTTATTAACATGGCTCTTACTCCCAACTTTAAAGTATCATCATACGAATCGCTAGGTAATGCACCTCACGCAACGGATGAAGTTATACGTTTTGTCATGCGGTGGAGCATTGCTCTTCGGAAGTAAGTATGTGCATTTAAGTCTACTAACCGTGACATCCGGAAGCTTTGTTATATTGGCGTTGTCAGCAATATTGCACTTGCTGCATGCCTTAGTATTTTAAACATTTCTCTTTCAGATCAGTCTTTACCTGTTTTTAAGACCCTTAGAAGTAATAAATGAGTCATTAAGTAGCTTTTAAAATTTAAAAGACGCAATGAGAATAGTTTTAGCTAATGTCTAGTTAAATACTGACATGTACATCATTAATACGGATATACAAATCAACCAAGGCCCATTCTTACTGGCCCCATGCCAATTGTTACGTCCGCGTCCGTACAGTAAAAGTATGTAAAAGTTTTGCTGTTCCTAACAATATCCTCTAAACTAAACATATTAAGTGTTCATAACTCATAGGCGCCGACATATCACCAACGGTTTGACGTCAGTATCGAGCGCCTTGAATCATTGATCGCTAGTTAATCTACCATACATTTTTTGCTTCATGTTAAGCGTTACTCTCAGTTTTCATGATTTACCTAATAATCACATATTTGGTGGCATAATAATCAGCCTTTTAACCAGAAAATGTAAAGTTGAATCTCCCTTGGAAACATTATGTACCCATTATTGGTGATCGTTAGTCTTTCACGAATTACGTTTTTTAATTCAATGACTGCAATATCCCTAGTGACTGTGTCATTTCAAGACTAAATATTAAAAAGTCAGTTTCTTCTTTAGTCTCATTTTAGAAATATATAACACTTATTGTCATATTCTCTGAAACGAAACATATTAACCTACTTAAATTTCTAATGTTCTCCGGCTCCATTGTTCTATGCATCCTTGTAAAAGTGAAAGCTACTCGTATTTTCTGTGTTGAAATGTACGTCGAAGATTTTTGCATCCTACAGCAGAACAGAAATTTAAGTTACTTGATGTTTTTAAAAGTTATAATTAAAACACAAAGCTATATCATTTTTATTTTAACAGTAGATTATATCTTTACAGAACCATACCTTTATGTTATGTTTTATTCAAAGTACCATAAATATGAAATATATAAAGACATTTCAAGGTGTTAGAAACCTGTGTGATTTGACTCTGAAAGCACCACCGCCACACATATCTCTGCTTAACAACAGCTGGCAAACTGTGATGTGTTTGTGGTTCTGGCAATTGACGATTTTACCTCTCTTAAATAGTTTTCGTATGATCTATTATGCACAGTCTTATATTTTGCTATCTTATTCCCAGATTTTGACGATTATTACAGTATAAAATCCAGATATACTCACTATTTACAATATTTTGTTACACTTCGAGACATTTTGCAATAAACAGCAAAGGATGTTCACGATGACGTAATGTGCACTTAACTATGACCCATTGTATGAAATTGACCTTACAATTTTGTGGCAACCATTTTAATTTGGATTCACCAACACTATTCAATTGACGTTGACGCATTCCGTTCTTTGATGTCTGGACAGAAATTTGTTGATGGCAATGATCACAAATCCATTTATTGTTTGGATTCACCTTCCTATCGTTACTTATACAAATCATCACATGTGAACTCTAATAGAAAACGACTATAATCCTTTATAGTTTTGGGGAAAGAATTAATGAGACTGTAAGATGATCGTGTTTCATGAAATTCACTTTTAAAAGAGTTTAGATTGTCAGTTATGTCAAGTCCACTTAGGATATTATATCATGCTGAGAGTGTGCTGTGAAACATATAATTTTAAAATACAATACTCTAATTACATACACAATCAAATATTAAAGTTAGTTAGGTAGTTAATTCAACGAAGTTGATCACATGCTATTGCTAGCGTTCAAATGTTGGCGTATTTACAAATACTATACCAATCCACGTGATATAACACATTCATGTGAGAATGTATTAACGAAAGTACATTACTAGTGCAACAATTCTTTTTCAAAATAGCTTAAAACATTGGTAAATTTTACTCTCGACAATGAATCTTAAGTTTGCCATATGTCATATTCAGGTGTTTTCTTCAATCGGATCTTTGATGGCAGGAAGTCATCAACTCATTGTGTGGTCCAGTTTCACTTGACAGCTGGCGTTAAATTATGATAAATTTAAGACCAGTCCAATTTGTCTTGCAGAATAATTATATATTTTACTTATGAATGAAGCGCATATCCGTTACTTGAAGAAGATGAATGATTTTCGTTGAAAATGTTGTAATACTTGCATATAGTAAGTGTAATGTCATTTATTTCACAAATTTAAGGCAGATGAAATCTTTAAACTACCATTATTATAACGTTTTTGTTGTTTCTATATTATTTTTAGCATTACTCAAATACATAGTATCATACTTAAAATAGAATAATAAAAGGTGGTAGAACCCTTTGTAGTTTGACTCCGGCGGCACCACCGCCACACTTATTTCTGCCTAATAACAGCAGTG
>DWRA01004451.1:0-10829 GCA_018250295.1 Spathilepia clonius
CGTTAAGTTTATGTCACTTACCACACCCTTCAAACCAGAACACAGCAGCGCTTAACACTGCTGTTATAGGCAGAAATAAGTGCGGCGGTGGTGCCGCCGGAGTCGAACTACAAAGGGTTTCTACCACGTTTAAAATTTATACAGCATGTATGAATGTATTTATTTCTTCTGTAACACAACCGCGCAGACTCGGGCCGTGTTAATCAAAATATTGTATAGATATAAGGTTAATAAAACAAATAAGAATCGATCAAAATATTTTTTACGGGCATTACATAAAATTTATATTGATTCTTAAGATTCATCACAGATGCATGCCCACTCTTGAGGACTAAGTTGGATCGTCTTAGATAAGTAAATCTTCCTTAAAACACCTTTTGAAATCAGAAATAGGTGTAATAACAATACCGCCCGAGTTAAACCACAAATATTCTATTACCATTGTCCTTAATACAAAGTAACTTATGGATTTATTAATAAAATTCTCTAACAATCTTGATATTACGCAGCGACACTCAAAAGCAAAAATCCTATATTCGTACTGGACGCGAAATTGTGAAGCTCTAATTAATCTCGTGTTTATGTTTCCCTGGAAACGAGGAGACACCGAGTCTACGTACTGCATACGTGAATCTGTTGGAACTCACTCAAAATACACACTAAGTAATCAGTACTTAGAATCAACATTTATACTAAGTTATGCCTAGATTTGCCAGACGCC
Organism: Spathilepia clonius; assembly: GCA_018250295.1. Classification (NCBI taxonomy): domain Eukaryota; kingdom Metazoa; phylum Arthropoda; class Insecta; order Lepidoptera; family Hesperiidae; genus Spathilepia; species Spathilepia clonius. The sequence continues at coordinate 722 of DWRA01004451.1, forward strand.
AAGCTTTATAGTATAGGTTATTTGATAGAAAAGGTGGTAGATACCCTTGTGGTTAGATTATAGTGCCACCATTGTTATCTCTATTGTGTTACATAACCAGTGTCTAAGATAACCATAGTACTAAAAAAAACTAACCCCGTTGAGGTTGTCGAACTTATCAAGGCACCATAAGGTAGGCGGGACGTTGCTATATCATTTAAATTTAATAAAAACCGGCTAAGTTCGAGTCGGACTCTCAGACGAAGGATTCCGTAGAATTATAAATAAAAAAAATAAAAAAAGAAGAAGACATAAACTTTTCCAACTTAGTCCTCAAGGATAGAAACGCATCTGTGGTCGACTTCAGTTAGGATTCTGGTCCTATCTAGGGTGGATCACAGATGTCTATGGGCGGCAGTTGCCACTTAACATCAGCTGGACTGCATGCTCGTTTGCTACTCCATCATATAAAAAAGATGATTTTATTTTGCCACGGACCGTCTCTAACACATTTGGTGTCTGTCTGTAAACATGCACCTTTATGGTTACTTCAGATCAAAACGTCAATAAACACCTACAACCGACAGAGAATCAGATATGCCGCAGAATGCCTGTTACTATCAGAGATACCTATTCAGCTAACAGTAAACCCAACAGATTCCAGTATGCAGAGCAAGCTCTCCTTGTTAGCAGTCAACAAACAGCTGAGCTTAATTAGCGACGCGACAAGTTGGGACTTCGAGGCGGCTGTGAATACGGGATTTGCGCCCTTCGAGAGAAAGCCACTGAATAACTATAAGTTTTGAAAACCTTTTTTTTATTTACGAGGAGGAAACTTTTTAAAGGTACACCGGGTAAGAACCATGTTATGTAGGATTTTACTCACTAAAACCATCAGGTGGCAGTTTTCAGGACTTAATGGAGAATTCCGAGATCTCCAACGGAATACAAACGGAGTCCTGGCAAAACGCCTCTTTAGAGCTCCGCCCGAGTGAGCATTCTGCTCACCTACACCTTCTGGTGTTTGCGATGGTAGACTGCACGTACTTACTAACGTGAATATTTTTTATATTGCTACAGATAATATAATTCCAGCAATGAGATTTTGATATCCTTATTAATATTTCTTAGACACTATCTTCAGATTTCTGATCTCTGCATTTATTTATAGCTTTCATCTAACCAATTTTCATTTCATTTTTTTTAACATAAAATATAGGATTTAAAAAGATAAAATATTTAACATTAAAGATAGAATTGACAGAAAAAAATTATTCCACATTTTAAAGTTTTGCGAATAATAAAAAAAAAGAATTTTAATAGGACGTGAATAGGTTAATATATAGACCATTCTTAGACAGGAACCTTAAACCATCACTTTATTTATACTTTAACATGAATAGGGTTTTCCATTACGTCTTTGATAAAAATCTTTTCTACTCTATTCTTTTTAAATCCGATCAAAGGCTCAAACTCAGTTAACCTCAGGTTAACCTGAGTTAGCCAACGACACGAACGCAGTATATAACATTTAAGGTAAATTTCCGAGTAGAGGTTAATGCGTTACTTGCCGCCTTTTGGGTAAGCTTTTGGTTTAGGTAACATAACATAACAACTTATATGCCAGATACCTCGCGTGTTTCCTAACTATAAGCTCCTTTGGAATGTTAACTATGGCTCAAAGAGGCGTTCAAAGTGAAATAGTAGCTATGGCAGGTAAATAAGATAATACCATACATTGCTTGTTGCTTCAAACTATTCAAGAAAAAGATCCTCAAATTTCATAGATAAATGTGGTTGTATTACGTAATAATGAACAATTTCGCCATTAACTCATTTCTGTACCACTTCTGGGGACGGGTCTCCTCTCTTAGTAAGAGGGGTTAGGCCATAGTCCACCAAGCTGATCAAGTGAGGATTGTTAGACTTCATGCACCTTTGAGAACTTTGTTTTGTTCCAAACAACTCTTATAAATATAGGTTTCCTAACGATGTGTTCTTTCATCATTATGGCAAGTGATATTTAATTTCTTGTACACTTCGACAAATCAGAGGTGTGTGCCTGACTCAATCTCGGATCCCTTGATTAAGAGACCGTTATTCAACTATGCTATCACGTCTTTTTAGTTAATAAGGAGTTTTAGTGACTAGATAGAATTAAATTTATTAACGAGTGGATTATGAAATATTAATCCTAAGCAAGAGAAATATTTCAGTTTAAAACCAGCTTCGAGATTTCAAATTAACTTAGTCCTCAGAGGAAGTTAGATATTCATGATCGATCTGAAATATCCGTCCTATTTGAGGTCGGCCGTAGCTAATTAGATTGAAGTAGGCGACGACTGCACTCCACGTGATGGTAAGTGATCACTGCCGATTAGATCTGGAATTAATTCTAAATAGGATTGAAGTGTTACTTGAATTCTGACAATTTTTTTTATAATACAGCTATAAATTATTTTAGACTTGTTATCGCGGAATTGATATATATTTTTACGTAACGGATACTCACGATACGGTGATTTCTTTAATGCCGATATTTAGCGCCCTGATATTTCAAATTTGCCGTGGGTCCACCGCCACACTTATTTCTGCCTAATAATGGCAGTGTTCAGCTCGGCTGTCTTCTGGTTTGAAAGGTGTGGTAAGGGACATATATTTATCCGAGGTATTCCAACATAGTCCTCAGGGGTAGCAACACATTTGTGGTCGACTTCAGGTAGGATTGTAGTCCTATCTGGAGTGGATTACAAATATTCATGGGCGGCATATGTCACTTACGACCAGAAGGACTGCATGCTCGTTTGCTACTTCATCATATAAAAAAAGTAAAAAAAGAAAAACAATCCATAGATCGTGGTGGCAGACAACTGGGTTCCGGTCCAGAAATATCAGCAATAAATTTATCAAAAAATCCTATGACTAGTACCCGTTACGAATCTTAAACTACTTTTATTTTAGAATAATAATTTGGGTTCCACGTAAAATATAAAACCCATGTAACTTTACAACTTCCCTCATAATCATGTTGTAACAATTTTAAACACAGATGAAACCGCGGAACATAAAACATACATTCTTAAGATATAAACGCGTAAATAAGGTTCCACCACCGTGTACTGTTATAGTGATTCACTATAACAGTACACGGTGGTGGAACCCTACGTAGGGTCTCAATCAATAGAATAAATCAGTATCATTAGTAATGTAAGCTTTCAAACAGCACAATTAAGATCAGATGGTGCAATACTGCATATCCCCCATATGCAATAACGTATTCCCGTAACAATTTCGTTCGCAAGAGTTGCCCGATGCATTGTTAATGTGTATACGAATACATACAGGAGGATCACACGATATTGTTAGTTTACGAACGTATGCGTAAATTTTAGTACTTTGTTGAGAAGTCTAGTGCAAAATTCTAGAGGGTTGTGTTTATGAGAATGAATGTGTGAATTTTACTTCCTTGTTAAGAAGACTAGTGCAAAATTTGCATGACATTTATTAATTTGCGTGAATGTATACGTTTATTTTAGTACCTTGTTACTCAACAAGGCACTAAAATAAACGCAAGACTTCTCAGTCTACTCCAAACTTGGCATTATGTTTATTACTTTACAAAAATTTACGCATGAATTTGACTACCTTGTTGAGAAGTCCAGTGCAAAGTGGCATGATATGTATTAGTTTACAAAAATGCGTGTGAAAATTTTACGTACGAGACATGTTCCAATTACGAAACGATTTTAAATGGTCGCTTGCATGTCTCTGCTTCTGTATTCCGGATTAAGTCCAAATAAGTTCAGTTTGAAGATGTATTGATTAGAATTTATAAGTCACATGTAAAAACAAACGTGTAGTATAATAATATAAATAAGAATTATTGATTGATCAATCCAGAAATCATTAAAACGAGGACATGTGCCAATTACGAAACCATTCGAAATTATCGCTAACGAATCTCCATAGCACTTCCATCCTCCGGATTAAGTCCAGATTAATTCTGTTTGAAGAAACTTTGATTGGAATTTATCAGTCGACACTTTCGTATTCAAATTCTACAGATAGTATTATGATCACATATTCAAATTTATTCCGTCATATAACCGTTTCTTGGGGTTTCAGAGTGAATTAATTGGTTAGCGTTTTATTTCTGAATAGTCCTACTATTTTTATTCACTTATTCTGATTCGTTTATTTAGTTTACTTTCGCTGTCTCGTGAGTTAGGTTGTTCGTCTGTCCGTTGGTACGTTTGTCTATCCACCCGCATCATGTGCCCATTTTACTTCGAGACTATTAGCCCTGTACCTACTTGAACCCTTCTAATGGGATATAGTGTAAATAAAAAAAAATGTTTTTCTCTGAAGCGTGTATCTTTAGATTGATATTTATAATTATATGATTTTGGTTCCACACAGACACACGTCGTACCTCTCAAATATTATACCAAAAATTTTACCAATAAAATTCAATGTCTGTAGGTATAGTTGTAAATGGGGCCTTAACCGTCTTTATGAGCGCCCCATGTCAGTGGCATATCTTATATTTCTAACCGATTTCATAAAAGAAGAACTTCTCAATTCCTTTGTGATTTTTTCTATCAAAGTTTTGTACCTGCCAGATACTCGACCCATGCTCTCACGAGTTGAAGGCTGAAAATCATAACTACTAAGCTCATAAGTACATACGTATACGTTGTTTAAATACCTACTCAATCTCGTTCCCACATGTTACGTAATCAGGGAACTTCGTGATTCGCTAGTTGAACGGTAAACATGTCAAAACTACCTCTCAAGCTCGGCACTCCAAGTCAAATTAACTTTAAGAGCCTCTGCCAATATTTGAGGGTGCTTCTCAAAATGTTACCAGAAATTCGGGTATGTAGATGAGAAATGATTTTAACATTAGAACGAGAAGTACGTATTAAAGTGTGTTGCAATTTTGATTTTAGAAGGGCTTCTGTCTTATGTTTGGTATTTATTCCAGATTTATACGGGCATCCTTCTACAAGAAGGTATTATAAAATAGAAAACAAAATGCATAAACCGTCCCGAAATCGAATTAATTGGTCGATTTAAATTCCCGTTAGCGCGTACTTACATGTTTTGATTTATTTTCGAACGAGCTGTCCAAACAATATTAATAGACATTCATAAAAAATAGAAAACAAAATGTCTTGGTCAAGTGCAAAAGAATTGAAATTAAAAAATTGACGACAAAAAGGCGTGCATTATTCAAGCAAGTATGTCCGAAGACATTAGCATGGGACCGCGATTATTTGTATCCAAAAACTTATCTAGCAACGTACAGATATATTAAATCGTAAAAAAATTGAAGCAAACAGGTATAAAGTTACGTCACTAATTAAAACTCGTGTACTTTTCGTATGCCCTACTTTATGTTGACGCGATGACGTAGCTTTGAAGAACAGCAAAGTAAGGCGTACCATAATATAAATGAGGTTGCCGTAGCATGTAAACGATAAATGTATTTTTTTTATAGTATGGAAGTAGCAATCGAGCACTTGATGGTAGCTACTGTTACACATGGACAACTGCGATCAACTCTAGATAAGATAAGAGTCCCACCTGAAGGACTAAGTTGGAACGCCTCGGATAAGTATGTCTCCCTTATCACACTTCAAACCAGAATACAGCAGTGCAGAACACTGTTGCTGTAGAAATAAGTATGGCGGCGGTATCACCAGAGTCGTACCACAAAATGTTCTACCACCTTGAAAAGCTTTGTTGGCCCTTTTCGCCAATTTCCAAGAGCCAATTTCATAACCAGATAATGTAGGAAATTCGTATTGGTGATTAAGTATGCTATGATAACACTACTATAACTGTACTGCAGTACGTCAATGTGTACAGGCACTAAGACCACAAGATGTGTCCTGGATTGTTTTTATATCAAAAATGAAGTGGAACGTGTGCATCATGTTCCTAAGCAAGAGAAGTACTCGCTGCGTTAACTTATAGGCTACGATGAGTGAAAGAGCGCGCTGGATGCAGTATAATATATACTGATGATTAAATACTGATAGATTCTGTTGCCATACTAATACTAAAAGAATAATCTTTAGGAATAAAGCGTCTAAAGGAAAGGAATAAGAATAAACTCACCAAATCGATCAGCTGGGAGAGCCGCAGTCCTAATTTCACCAACACTGTGTTGTTGTTCTTATCAACAGGTCTAATAAGTCTATTGTAGTTACTCAAAAGATCATCGTACAGTCTTTTCGCGTCCGGATTTGCATAACACACGCCGTAGCTCGCGAAAAAAAGGAAAATTGCCCGTAATCGAATTACAGGCATCTTTTGCTCACACACCGAGGATTTTTCTTCAAAATTATGCAAAGGAAGCTGAAATTAATCGATTTATTGTCTAAGTACACTTGTTTGTTTTGATTAGCGTTTAAAATCGAACTTTCAATTGTTTTTAGCTAATTTTGACAGATACGCCCGAGATGCTTGAGCGACGGTGGCGCCCCTACTGGCGTTTGGTCGTAACACACACGTCCTCAGTGCGCAGAATCCGTCAGCTTTCATCGTGCGAATGAAAGAACATCGTTTTAACCTATTAAAGTCGATATGAATGAATGTCTATTAATATTGTTTGGACAGCTCGTTCGAAAATAAACAAAACATGTAAGTACGCGCTAACGGGATTTTAAATCGCCAATAAATTCGATTTCGGGACGGTTTATGCACTTTACTTTTTTATTAATTTAAGGTCGAGTTTTGTTAAAAAGTTAGTGAGGTTTGTAAAAATTACTTTCGAAATAAGGGTTAACTTTTATTTGTACACATTTCTACTTTCCTAGATATTATATACTATTTTAGATACGCAAAAAATCCTAATAATTAGTATAAATCTTTTGAATTTTATACAAAATAGAAGATAATTCTGATTTAAAAAATACTTCCATTCTCACCTGTTTTTGTCGTCGTCGCCTTAAATTATTGTAACAAAATGATTGAAAAGAATTTAAGAATTAAAGAAACGGGTATTGAGTTCTGAGTTAATCCTGGATTTGGTTCCGGGATTTTGATTCCGCTGTGTATTCCGGTACTGTTGTCGGAAAAAAAATAAAGGCTAAGAAGTGTTGACGAGTTTCTTAAATAGATTAAGGTGGATTTTGAATCTAGCAATAGCGATTGCACTGTGGCACATATCCCTGTTAATTGACAATTTTGTAAGTCCGTGTTAAAATAATCGCGTGTGTCTTGAAGTACGTAATTTAAATGTACGTTACTGAATTTTATTTCGCTACCATACTACGTGTTAGAATTTAATAATCACGATTATTATGTTCGCCCTTTGTAACCTCTAGGTTTACAATAAAGAATAAATAAATAAATTATTTTGTATCTTGTATAAATCTAAACTAACCTGATATTTACACAAACTATATATGTTTTAATATCGTTATTATTTTGTAGCACGTAATTGTTATAGCATTACTTATTAGTAGTTATTGTTATTTGAAGAATAACCGGAACATTTAATATAATAGAGATACTGAAGATTTTCTTTATTGTGTTCTTTAAAGAACACGACTACCTTAAGTTATTTATCTGTAGGAGTTTCAATGTACGTATTATAAACAAACTTAATTTATTTTAATTTGTGTTTACGCAAATTTTATTAATGACTTCACCTGTTAATTCAATATAAAGTAGATATAATTAACTAGTTACTCTTTGTAATACTAGTAAATATATTGAATGATTCTATTTTATATTTCAAATTGCTTTATAATTTAATACAAATATATATCCTGAGGTATATCAACGAATGTAGCATATATACATTTTTCATTGCTGTTTATTTTAGATTTTTAATGCTTTTAGTCGAATCGATTGGACAATTTAAACTTCATAATATTTGATTCACATACTCCATAAACAAAGTTTTATCTACACAAAATATACCTTGTAATTTGAATTGAAGGAACGTAGCAACTTAGCGCGCTTACTCGTCGATTTTATTACTTTGAACACGTGTTCTGTACTAAATGTTTTCATAATAAAACAAACAAAACAATTCCATGTAACTATTTTTCCTCATCGCTGGCAAGGAAATGTGCAAAAATATCCGTAGCACATATTTTCGGTAGTTGAATTCATTATTTACGTTCATGTTTTCGGTCGATTCTAATACGCTTGCGCGCTCCACGCATATTTCGCAGTGCGTCACGCATGATAACAGATGGCTCTAGTAGGCACATTGGCCTGTTATGGCTTAGTGGTATAACCGTGCAGGGTCTAGGATTCTAATTCCGACATTGAAGTAGCACACGAGCATGCAGCCCACTTAATAGTAATTGCCGATACAGACATCTGATGCCATGTGAAATCCTATGGGTGCAATGACATAAAAAAAACATAATTTTCATTTTTTTCGTGGCATGTAGTGTTTTACGATATATTATCTTTGTATTATATAGAGTCGTGCAATAACTAATAATTAATGTATCTAATGTTTTGCCAACCAAAGATAGAATATTGACAATTTCTGCCTACTAGGTGTTGTCAAGTTTCGATGTAAGCGTAAAAAATTGATAGAGTGAATATTAATAACGGGCCTTAATGAAATAAAAAGTCAATGTGGTTATTTTTCTTGACTTAACAATGAAAAGATAACAAATTTATAGCGGAATTACTTCGTAAAATTATAACAAGCATTCGACAAGCAAGCCCTCAAAATTAGAAATTTTATAGTTCCCCGTAAAAGTAGGTACCGGGATTTAGCTAGTTAAGTCCGATCGCCGGATTGGAGCACCGAAAAGGTTTGACGGTAATGTGGACATAAAAACCGGGGACTCAGAACTTAAACGAAAAAGTTTTCGCGTTTTTCAAATCTCGAATTGTCGTTACGTTTTTGTTTCCAGCTCTGGCTTGTTATTGAGTCGCCCGGACTGTTAGTTGATAGACTGGTTAGGTGCTTTTATAGGGAAGCGAACTATCTGCACTTATATCTATACAAGTAATAGAGTAGGTAAATACAGGGAAGTGACTTATTTGTGCTTATAAGAAACGAATTCCTAATCTTATATTGAAATAAATTTTATTACCCTACTCTCTATAGGAGGAGAGCACATAATGCTTTTCGAGAAAATATAATCACGTGTATACCTTGGCTTAATGGACTTTAATATTTGTAAGTATATGGTATTATTAGATTTATCTCTGTAGGAAGATTAATATCGGGTACATTAAAATTAAAATAATTCTATGATTTTATTGTGGCTATTTTATTATATAGAGTAGCAAACGAGTATGCTTTCCACCCGATGATAAGTGGCCATTGCCGCTCCCGGGTATCTATGATCAAATCTACATAAAATTTGTGTCTTACCTAAGGTCGGCCACAGACGCCTGAGGTCTAAGTTGGAACGGCTCGGCCACATGTCTCCCTTACCAGGCCAATTGAACGTACTAGAATAACTTACTTGATAATAACAATGTATACTAACGCCATTAAATCCGTCCCTATGACAGAACCCTAAACATTTAAATATAAAGCCTTTTTGATATGAAATCCAATATTCATGTCTTTGACAGCGAAGTGGTTGAAACTCGGCATCCCAATTGGCGGGTACGAGGTTGAAGTCCAAGGCATGTATTGACATCGTGAGGAAACCTACACACGGAAGTTCTATATATATATCTATAAATATAGTTCATATATATCTATAAATATATATTTGTATTAGTTAATTTGTGAATACTATTTGCCTTACTTTGCACACTCCGATCCCAAGGCTACTGGAAGAAATTTATTTTTTGGATAAGTAGTCCTTAGTACTATGTTTTTTGTAAACGCTTGTATTTTTTTCATTGTAACGTATATAAAAACTTATTAAGTAAATAAATAAGTCTACCAATATGTACTTGGCCAGCGCGGTGAACTATGGCCCAAACCCTCTGGCTCTGAGACAGTAATGAGTTGACGACATCTCCGATACGTAGGTCTCCATTCCACATCCATACTATGTCCTAGAATAACTTGTATCATAATAAGAAGGTCATTAAAAGGCGGTAGTACCCTTTGTAGTTCGACTCCGGCGGCACCACCGCCACACTTATTTCTGCCTAATAACAGCAGTGTTAAGCACTGCTG
>DWRA01004452.1:0-10827 GCA_018250295.1 Spathilepia clonius
AGAAATCTGAATGATGAATTTAGATTTCTGTTCTGGGTCTGGGTGTTTGTATATTCGTCTTTGTGTGTGTCCATGGCTTTCCACACAGGATTCCCTAATCCTACTGTGGGGCTGTGAGTGTATAAAGCGTCTTTTTTTTAATATGTCGTCGGTATATTAAAATTTATTTAGTACGAAATATTCAACACAAAATGTTGTTACGAACAAAATATCTCATTAGTGTAGAAATGTGGAATACAGAGTTTGCAATTAGCGCAATATTTAATTGATCTTACAGTTATTACCGCGGAAGAGGAAACTTTCCTTATTCCGTGGTTATTGCGTACATCCGCCGTATCCCCGCCTCATATAGACATAATAAATTAAACATAACTCAACTTAATATTAAATCACAGTAACATTATATAGAATCTCATTAACAACGATCAATGTTATACAACGTTATCCTTAGAACGTGAAATAATAATACTTTTGTATACATATATTATAATATGTCTTCTTTAGGTTTAGTGTGTGATGTATAGGTATGTATGACGAGCTTCAGTAGGAGTCTAATAAAACGGCGTTTACGAAACCGAAACCAAACCAAGGCGTATATTACTTAACGCACGTTATGTTTACAGGGGTGCGCGCACAAGACTGCTCGCGTAAGTTTAGTAAGTAGATAAGTATGACAAAAGATATTATGTTGTCCCTAAAAGTAGTAAATAAGTATGCTGTCCAACTGATGGTAGTGGCAACTGGTGCTCGTAGACATTTGTAATCAACCTCAGATAAGATTAAGAGTCCTGCCTGAAGTCAATCAAATGTGTCGCAACCCCTGAGGATCAAGTTGGAACGCCTTGGAAAATTATGTCTTTTTTACCATACCCTTCAAACCAGAACAACAGCGCTTAACACTGCTGTTATTACATAGGAATATGTGTGGTGTTGGTGCCTCCGAAGACGAACCACAAAGGGTTCTACCGCCTTTAATACGATGAATTAGCATAATGATGGAATAAAGGTGGTACCTTGGTGGTGGTAAGAACCCTTTGTAATTCGATTCCGGCGGCACCACCGCCACACCTATTTCTGCCTAATAACAGCAGTGTTAAGCGGTGCTGTGTTCTGGTTTGAAGGGTGTGGTAAGGGAGTCATACTTATCCGAGGCGTTCCAACTTAGTCCTCATGGGTAGCAACGCATCTGTAGTCGACTTCAGATAGGATTCTAGTCTTATCTGGAGTGGATTACAAATTTCTATGGGCGGCAGTTGCCACTTACCATCAGGTGGAACTGCATGCTCGTTTGCTACTCATTTTATTTGCATTTTTACGCAATGATGCACTATAATAGTTTATCTTAATTGCTTTGCTATCAGAAGGCTAACACGTAAAGACCTACATAGCCTCTGACGTTAGAGAAGTTGCGGTACTCGATAGATAAAAAATCTGATATATTAAAACTACATTAAAAAGTTTTCTTTTTTTTATAATATAGATGTAGCAAACGACCATACAGTACACGTGATGTAAGTGGCCACTGCTGCCCGTGGACATCTGTAGTCAAAATCAGAAAATATTAGAGTACTCTGATGTCGACCAAAGACGCGTTGCTACCTCTGAGGACTGGGGCGGAACGAATCGGATAAGTATGCCTCCCTTACCACACTTCAAACCAGAACATAGCAGTTAACACTTCTGTTCTAAGGCAGAAATAGGCAGCGGTGCCTTCGGACATGAACCACGGTTTTTGCCACAGTTAAAGTGGTTACACTATAAAATCAGGTAATTTATAAAATCCAACTGTCTCACTTCGTATATTTACTAGCTTTCCTTTGTGTCTCCACTGGTAATGACGAAGAGAGTACCTTATAACTACCTCGAACAAATGGTAGCTTTTATTATATGTATATAGAAATATTTTGTTAAAATATAGATAGGTAGTTGTAAAAATGTAAGATATTTTATATACTAATTATACACGACTTATTTTATATGTAACATATAATCCTACTTTAGTAATCGACACAGGGTTAAACAAGTTTATCTCAATAACTCATTAATTCATTTTACTAATAAGGTCTTATTAAGTAATAAAAAAACGATGTTACTTGAAATTTGTTTCTTATCGAACTAAGTAAAGATACTTGGACGTTAGTAACCACTGTTTATACTTATCTGGAATAGGAATCTCTTTTGTACAGTATTTCCTAAAACATTGTGACAGGCATTTTAGCCACCGAAATACATTTTAAAGTTATCTCGTATTGGTTTCCTATCAGAGACCCGGTATGTCCGTCTTATCGGCTGCACACAAACAAATAAACCAAGAAATGTAGCACACAAATGAACAAAGTCATTACCAAATTAACGATATTCAGGTGAAGAAAAAACCATTTAGTAAACAAATGGTTTACGGTGTGGTCGCGTTAGTGTTAGTGCGTATCTGTGTTAACATACTTAAAACGTGGATAGGCGTGTCTAAAATTGCGAAACAAAATGTCAACCACGACTCCTTCTCCGCCGCCTAGTCTGCAGACGGATGAAGACTCCAGAGACTCGCTTTCCTCTGAGTATTCGGCGACCGATCCATCGAAACATTTCTCAAGTACGTTTGATTCATCTCAAAAGCATCTTTACAAGATCAACACACTTACATCTCATGGCGTTCAAGATATCCTGGCTGACTGTACATACAGTACACAAGAAAACGCGCTCCAAGATTGTAAAACTGAAGCCTTGGTAGCAATATCGAATCCATTCGTGCAAGATTATAATTCCAGGGATTCCACTGGCTTCAGTATACAAGATATACTTGGATTGCATCAATCGTATAATGCCGCGCACGCCCACATCGATTTGCAACCGAGATACGAATACGAAATGCCTAATTATGAAAATATAAGCAACAGTTCAAATCATAATTATGGATCTGGAGCCGAAGAAATAATATCAGAAGAATGCATCAACATGAATGACAACAATCACATCGTAAACCCAATGTTTAGCAGAAACTACTCAACTAATGAACCTGTTCCATGTCACCAACGAATTAGTGATGATGCAAAAGATCCTGACAGGGAAATAAACGAATCAAGTTTTCCAAGTGAGGTAAATAAACCACAAAGTAATTTGAACCTTAATACTCCAATGATAAAACAGTCAAAAGCCACAATATAAAGACTTCTATCGCTATATGATTTACCGCAGGCCAACCGGATCTATAACGACAATTTAATTTTGTAGTAGATAGTGGCAATTAAGAAATAGGCTGAACCTACTTATTGCTTTACCAAACTGTGACTAAGTCAGACGTAGTTTTTTCATTGTTAAATGGAAAGTGTTTTTTTGGTGTTTCAGAATATTTCATGGGAAAATAAATCTACAGTAGAACTAAATAATCCAATGGTTAATGCTGAATCTTCACTTGTAAACGGTAAAATTTATTATTTTATTTGTCACAATATATTTTGTAATAATTTTACTCGATATGATGATTTTATTAATCATAGATACCCCATAAAACGTAAAATACTATTTCTAAAAATTATTTCTATTTTTAGATATGTCTTCGGAATCATCGTCTTACCAAAAGGGATTTACTAAAAGAGCTCGTACTGCGTACACAAGCTCACAATTAGTGGAATTGGAAAATGAGTTTCATCAGAATCGATATCTTTGTAGACCACGACGCATCGAGCTTGCTAACTATTTGCAACTGTCGGAACGGCAGATAAAGATATGGTTCCAAAATAGACGCATGAAGTATAAAAAGGACAATAAACACAACAAACCATCTTCTTCAGTGGACGATAGCAGCCCTTCGAGTTCTAAAGATCGTTCACCAAGCCAAGATCATAAAACTAGCCACGGGAGAAGTTGCGGCGGGCATGATCGTCACCGGCGGTTATTAACAGACAACCACGCCAGCCATCACAAAATTTATCTATCAACAAACGACATTCTTGCAAGACCGCCGGAATATTCTTCGATAAATACTCTAAAATCAGTCATAAAAGACCCGCAAAATACTTTGGAACTGCCATCGTATACGCCAAATTTGTCCTATTCGTCATATTACACCGGTGCCACGAGTAGAGCTGCTTACTCACCGATGTCCGAAGTTTATCGTTACGCCAACGATGATTCACTGCAACCGAATTCTACATTACCTTCGTTGTCATCGGAAAGCTACGTTCCAAACGGCGTAAATTTGAAACTCGGCGATGATATGATGCGTTATTCTGTGGGATCTCCATATTATAATTCAATCCCGAATGGAGCAGTCGTTCAACCAGCTACCTCTGATGCGTACGGATTTACAACGATACAATCTGTAACCACTCCTACTTATGATGACAGCAGAACGACTATGGCACTACCTCAAGATTCTTATTTTTCTTATTTAACACCAGACAGTTCTAGTCAACTACCAACAACAGCAACTAATAAGTTTTCATCGTATATATCATTGTAAAACATCTAAAACTACTAATACTACATCGAAAACGAATTATATGTAAAATAAAATTATTAAGTTTTGAAACGTAAAATAACTATGTAAAGAGTGTAAATATCAAATAATTTAATAAGTTTTATATCGTTTTATGTAGGAAATTTTGTAAGTAAAGACTTTTATCATAATGTAATATAAAGATACTACTTATACATAGAATTACTATAACAGTACTTTATTCGTTTTTTCCACTTTTAACTCATATTTACATGCAAGTTTACGTTAAGTTTTATCCAATATTAAAGATATGTATGTCATAAATTTTAATAAAACTATCGTTTTATTTTCTTCACTTTAAAAATAGTATTAAATAAGATAACATTTCACAGACACATTCATATCACATATATTTATTATCATTTGTAAATTTGTCACAATAAATAGTTACATTTTTAAATAAATTAAATTACCACTACGTTTTCTACGTATACAATATAGTCTGAATGTCAATAAGTCGTTGCAAGGATTCTTCAGGTTTTGTTGGTTCCCATTTCAAAATGTTATCAGCTTCTGTAGACTCCTCAGATAGGCTTCCTGGTGATATTGGCTCGTACATTGAATAACTTTCAGTTCGTCTAACTTTATTGCTACGATATCTGTCACTATCAATACTATAAGAAAGAACAGAGTCGATGACGTTTACTAATTCTGAAATTGCTTTGTTATTCAACGTAACAAAACCATATTCATCAGTGTTTTCATTTATTTGAGATTCGATATAATCTAGTCGTGCCTTATGAACATCATATATTTCTTCATTGGTGGAATCTGAATGACAGGAATCGACCTGGTCTTTGTTCTTCTCAGTTACTCTGCGGCGATTTTGAAACCATACTTTGATAGCTTTTTCACTAACATTTAGTTTCTTCGTGAGAAATAGTCTCTCCTCCCTACAAACGTATGGTCGTTTTTTAAAAACACCTTCCATTGTTATTATTTGTTCTGTAGTAAAAACTGTTCTTTTGCGTTTACGTTTTATAACGCCTTTGCAGAGATTTGTTTGATTTTGTTTTACTTCTACTGGAACTTGCTTCGTTTCCGCTTCCCTTACGTAACAAATATCTGGAAATTGTTTTTTTGGATGATTGATAGTTACTCGATACTGAAAAAAAGAATAATTTGGTTCAAAACATTTCTTGTATTTTTTTACTTAAACGCATATGGGTATTTCATTGCATAAAACTTACCACAGGCACTTGAGCATCGTCGGCAGTATTCGCATCATGACATAAAGCTTGATTTTCATAGGTAGATTGAGTGGATATCGATTCTACTGAATTACATTCCAATTCATTGAGTAGATGCTCCTGAAATTAAATAATTAAGAAATGAAAACCTAATACAATAATAAAAACATTGGTATATAATTTGACACCATACTCACGTACCAAATCGTTATAGAGACTTGATGGTAAGGGGTTTTCGTAATTATTTAAACAGCACTGGTTTTCACATTCCTGAAAATTAATAATATTACATAACATTTAATAATTTCTCAAAATATAAAAATGTTTCAAAACCAAAAATCATTACTGAACCTACCGGATCATGCAAAATTCTGCGGGAGCAGGAATTTAACATATTTCTCTTATCCCAAAATCCAATACTATTTTCAGTCATAGCACTTGATTCGCAACTCGCAAACATTTTAGTCAAATCACTAAGCACTAATGACAACTGATGAACCCTTTTACCCTTATATAGTAAAGTTTTCTATGGACTCATTAAGGACTTCCCTCTCCAAAGGTGCAAAACATTTGTATTGATTCCTAACGGTCAGATTAATCCTAATTAAGGATAATACCTGCACAACTGCTGCGAAGTACTAATTAGTTTGTTAGTTTTAAAAGTAATAAACTTCGACATCATACTTTATAAACACAATATATTTTTTAACATTCGAATACAATAAGTTACATTCCGAAATAATATAATAATCTTAATATTTCTACATAATTCATCATTTTATGAATAAATAAAAAAAAACATGTTACATCTGTGAAACAGATAAGCAAATTTAGATGATATAGCAAATAAAAAAAAATCAAGTGATATTGAAAATGTCACTATAAGGTTAAATGAAGTAGTTTCTGACGAAAATCTTAAGTAGGTTCACGATATTAATATACATTTTAAATTATTCCATGATATTGTGATACCTACAATTATCTTTTCTGATCTACCTACTACAAATTTTAAAATACGTGGGTAAACAAAAATAATGCCAGAAGAAAAGGTTAAAACGTAGTCGTGTACCATCAGTATTATTGTGGCCAGTGATTTTCGTGATTAACAATACAGTACCATGTTCCATAACGTTCTTATGACTGGTTTAACTCCTTTACGGAACACAAACGAGGTAAGAAATTATTATTATATGCATTATTATAAATTAATTATTACAATGCACTTATCGGTCAAACGATTTAACCTCTAATTGATCTATCCTCGGTGGCACTAAATAAATATATTGTATTTGATTTCAGACCCACTGTTGGGATAACAGACCATTTACTACGCTGTGGCCTGAGGTGAAAGAGAAGAAATTAAAAGGTAAGAATATAATTCTTAGAAAAATACTAAAAATCTTGTACGTTGTAATAGAGGGTTGTAGTAGAGGTACAATAATGCTTATAAGTATTTTTTAAAACGTTTCAGAAACTACAATAAATAAAACTATTAAGAAAAAGGCTAAACGGAATCGCACAATGTTTACAACAGAACAAGTGAGGGTATTAGAAAAAGTATTCGCGCGGTCTAAATACATCGATGTTGATAGACGCAAAGAAATTGCTGAATGTCTGCAAATGGACCAGAAATGCATAAAGATATGGTTCCAAAACAGAAGAATGAAGGAGAAAAAAGAATTATCTGAAAGCTGTGACTCCACGAGCGAAGGTGTCGCTGAGTCAGTGTCACCACCACTCGAAGTTTCTCAACCTATAAACAATACACCGGATAACCTTTACACCTATTTCCATCCCTTTGTGGGAGGCCACGTAGGACCACAATATAATTACTATACTCCAAATAACTATCCTGATACAGAAGTGCCCAAAACTGATGCCAACAGATACGCCACTCCACACAATTTGGCAATTCCCGAATACACAAATTTTCTGAATATTGATACTAATGGATATAAAAATGACACTGATTATTCTGGGCAGTATTATGAACCCCAAACACAATTTAAGTATTATCATAATGTAGAAGATGTAAACCGTAATGTAAAATCTGATGCGCAAAATTGGCCAATCAATATTTTTGATACAAGCTATTTGTAGTTGCTTAAATTTGTAAAGATATATTGTATTTGTGAATATACAAAATATTAATAAGTATAGTCTGTGAATGTTCATTGTTATATTTATTAAATTAATTTCGAGTGACGTGTAGTTTTAGAAATAAATTAAATATAGATTGATATCATAATATAATAAGTTATTAATAAAATAATTATAGGTTATCATAAATTTATTTTGATTTTTAATTTGTGTTAATATTTTATTAAATGTTGCGTTAAATTATATCAATAACAATATTAATTTAGGAACCATATTTAGACTTTAAGATGTACAGAAGTACCTACTTTTAACAATGTATGTATGAATTTTATTATACTTTAAGATGAAATTATTTTACTTAACTGACATTCATGTAAACTACTGATTTATTGTTTCTATAATTATTTCAAATTACATTTGTGTAATATGTATCTGTTCTGAAAATCGCTTTTCTTAACGTTTCATAGCCGCTACTTTTATTCACTACTTAAATTTGTTACTACTAGTTCTATAATGTATGTTGTCCCCATTTATATTTCACTAATAAATTAGTAAAATAATGAGTTTATATTTTGTGTAATTTGAATTATTAATAAATTAAATATGAAATAAATTATTTTTCCTTTAAGTCCCTTGTAAACTATTTAATATAAAGATGGAATTTACCTCTTTCTTCGCCACAAAAAAAAATATGATTGGTCGTTTGTTAAACGTTCACTTAAAAGGAAAGGAGTGAAAATAAAAGGCATTCTCGGCATCTATATTATAAATTAATTGTAAAAAATAAGCCAACAAAATGATAAGAACAAAAAAAAATATTTTATTTACAAAATAAAAATATAAAATACTGTTATAAAGAAATATTGTGCTTGAATGTTTGTGTCACATGTAATTTTTTTTATTAATTTGAAGTTTTATTTATCGGTATTGCTATGACATACTGAGGATGAGAATTTCCAAGTGATATCTTGCCTTGTTCATGATTTAGTAAGTTTTTCATATGGCAATTACAATTGCAATTGGTTTTTACCATATTAATTTGATTTATTTGACTTAATTCATTGTCAGTTACAACGAGCGGCAAGTTACTAGACGGTGGTGGTGATATAATAGGCATTACATTAATTGGTTTCCACATTACACTCCCTGCTGAAATACAAGGTGTTACATAATTTTGTGCATTACAAAGGGGAATATATGCTGAACTTAAATTTAGATTCTCCAGATGATTTTGTGGGAACATTGCATTTGATTTATTGCGAGCTGATAAGTCTTCAGGCAGATCTTGATAATTGATAGTTCCCGGTGTATTATGCGGTGCAGCTAGTACTGATTTAGAGGTTTCTTTAGTTTTAATTTTGGGTACCAAGTTTCTCTCATTTACTTCATCAATTTCATTTGTTTTCAAATATTTAAGAATGTTACTATTGTTGTACATTCTATTCAAATGAAACTTCGATAAATTTGTTGTTGTTGACGACATATTTTTGCCAATTGCTTGCTCTTCATGTTTGTCAATGTTTTTGTTTTCAAGTTGATGTGGAGTAACATACTCAACTTTTTCTCTAATATTTCTTTCAGATTTTACGTTATAATTTGTGTAATTAATATTGTTGTCATGATTTGATGGTGCTGGTTTTAATGAGCATTGACGATCGTTAGCTGATTGCAAAGAATGCACATTATTTAATGGATCGTTAGCAAGTTCCACATTATTAATAGAGTTGTTTGGACGATCTAAGTTATATTCCTTATTAATTGCTTCTTTCTTCTCTTTCATACGCCGGTTCTGAAACCATATTTTGACTGCTCTCTCTGGAATATTCAGCACACTTGCAACTTCTTTTCGACAAGCGTTTCCAATATAAGGAAACTTCTTGAACTGTTTTTCTAGATAATTTATTTGCCCTGTGGTAAATGCACTTCTATACCTTTTAGCCCTTTTGGTTTGATGCTTTATCTCAGCAGCGTCCGCCTGTAATAGATGGAATAAAATATTTGTTATAGATATACAAAATTATGAGCAAAAATACAATGTGTTAATTGCAAAAAAAAATTCGATATATAATAAATATTTGCCGTATTATTATAATTTACTTTAAATATTTTACTAGCCATCAACAAATATTACACAATTTATAAGTTCATTTGATTCATATCATCTAAATTAATACTTATTATTAAAATGAATACTTAGTAGATTATATTATGCAAAATGTTTAATTTTGAAGAAGTTTATTATGATAATTTACACTTTGATTTAATTTACCGAATACCCATACAAATTTCTTACACCAAAATATGATTGCTTGAATTGTAGGGATCACACATATGAACACGAACACAATTACTGAGACCCTCAAAATCAACCTGATTTTGTTCCTAAAATATTATAATAATATACCTACGAGTATAATATCGTGAACACAATAACCTTAATAATCGTAATAATTGGGTTAACCTTATATATTTCAAAATATTACTTACAGTTTCAAAGGTTTTTCTTCTGAGCATTTTTTCTTCGTAACTATTTGCAGTTTCGTTAACAGACAGATATTTCATATTTTACAAAGGATTTATATTTAATCGTCGGTTCCAAATGCACGCGAGAAGAAAGAAATATAACTGAGACTATTAAACAATTAGGATCCGTATATATACGTCCCATATCGACTATTATTTAATTGCCAATAAATGACAAATAAAGAGACAATTAACTAACTGACAAAGAAATTACATTAGTTCACTAATACTACTACTAATAATGCCTTATATTAAATATTTAATTATTAATTAGGAACGATACGCCCTTCGTTTAATGTGTGTTAATAATTTATTTGGTAACTCAATATTTATTTGTAAATTTATAATTAGTGTAAGCATTTACACATTCTTATACACGTCTGTTGTCGCTAGAAAGAACCGTTCTTCCTATAGACGTCGTGAAGAATTACAAAATAAGTAGTGTTAGACACATCACTAATAAATACACGTCTCACCCCTAACTGTCATACAGACAGTTAGAGGTATTTTTTGCGCGCT
>DWRA01004453.1:0-10826 GCA_018250295.1 Spathilepia clonius
TGTGTGCATTCATCTTTGAGTGTGTGCATGACACCCACGGCACAGGGAATCCTAGTGTGTGGTTGTGAGTGTAGAAAGCGTCTTTAATAAAATACTTTAGGTATTTCTAACAACAGTGTTAATCGCTGCTGTTTTGGTCTGAAGTGTATGGTAAAAGAGACATTCTTATCCGAAGCGTCCTAACTTAGTCCTCAGCGATAGCAACGCATCTTTTTATTTAACTTCATACTTATTTAACTGTCTCAAGACCCAACACTATTCTAGTACAGATCCGTTGCTAGTAAAATAATTGTAAAACTAATTACCTCAAAGTCGACGCTTTGGCTTGAGCGAGTCTCACAATTATGCTCGTAAGAATAACCTATTCGTATGGTAATTTGGTGAGCTGAACTAATGCGATTTTAACTGGGGTTTCCTAAGGAGACGGTCAATGAACTTCTGTATTAGGTAATCAAGTGTAATGTTATAATTATGTAATTTTAGGATAGTTTGGTCATGGTACTATCTTATCTTACTGGTATCTTAGTGTATGAGTAATAATGAAAAATTTTAATCGCGGAAGTGAGTACAAAATTTATGTTATTTACATTGAATCAATTTACTAGTATCGTATTTTGTTTAATACCAATACATTAAAGTTACAACAAATATATATACAACAAAAAAATATTTACAATATGTCGTCAAATAACGCTTAACACTGTTGTTATTGAGCAGACATAGGTGCGATGCTGCCGCTGTAGTCGAACGCCAAGATCCTACCACTTTCTAAAGTAAATTGTAATATATCATATGTATAATAGTATAGTTTTTTTTTATTTTATTTCATTTTATTTTTAGCCGATTTTTATTTTACTATGTTTTATTTTATACTTCATTTTTCTGTGTGTACTAACATAGGTTAAGTTTTACATTGTATACTAACAATAAATATGGGCAACCTGTTGCCTGAAACAAAAGTAAATAAATAAAAATAAAAGATTACCGATATTAACAATATTAATAGAGCTTTTATAAATTTGCCATATCGTTCGTACAGGGTCATATTTTCGAGGTCATATTAAATCCGAAACAGCTACGAGACAATGGTGTAATTACTGGGAGAGAGTTGTACGCACTCTTCCGGTCCATTAGCATTGAATAGGGCGCGTGCGATTGTCGCGCGGTTGTCGCGCGGTCACGATCAAACGCAATCAAAGTACATCCGATGCTTCAACGTATCAAATGTTGATATTCAACTTCCACATAATTATTATTGGCACGTGTATTAATGTTTTCTTTTATTTACAAGTATTTTTAATATAAAACGATTAGTTGGATCATTATCAAACCAAAGGCTTAGATTATGGTTAAGACAAATTTAAATTCAATCTTTCCATGATGATATCGGATTTAAATTAACCGATACTTGTTGTAAAGAATCGACATATCAAATCATCAAATTAAAAGTTCATCAATAGCGGAAGTAGACAAAGTTACATCTTGTTAACTAGTAACTTCAATCAAAGTTTTGCAAACTGTATACAAAAGTGTTCATGCACATTAAAATGTAACTTACCGGTAGCTCCAGGTAGTCCGCAATTGTGTATTTAGCTGCGCCTCGTCGGATGTCAGCTAGCGCAGCAAAATGTTCGTCACGACGCACCTTCCTCCGCAAAAGTGCTCGAGCGTACGGATAAGCCGATAGATATTCTCCATACGCGTCCAACAACTCCCCCATGAACAATTGTTTCAGTAATATTGAGCTTTCGCTTAATTCTCCCTCTGCAGGAGGAGGAGGGAGCTCTCTAAGCTTTAACGACTCCGGAATACTTTTCGTCGCGAAGGTACTGATACCACTTGTTGATTCGCAAGATGTGTACGCGCCGGTCGAATCGCTCGAACCGCATTTCGAAAATTGAAACGCGGATGAGGTTCCACTTTTTTCGCTACTAGCAGAGCTCTGACGCGTAGTGATGGATTTCTCGTAGTAATCTGGATATTGAGGCTCAGATTGCCCTTCCGTTGACGGCGAGGTCTCTTCTACTCCGGCATTGTAAGCGCCGTTCTTTATACAGTCATATAGATCCTCTATAGATTCGTACGGGGTCATACTTCCACACGAATCCCTCTCATCGTCTCTCAGCGTTTCATATATTTCGTTATCTTCATTGCGTCGACCCGCGACTGGAGTAATAGCTGAATCTGATCGACTTCTCTTTACATTCGGTATTTGATCGTATCCGAAGTCAGCTGGATTAAGAAAATCCCACCTGACGTTAGACCAAACGTTATCTGTAGCATCAGCCGATATTCTATGGTCTGCACAACATTGCCCACCTTTTCTAATTGTCACAGTGGTAACATTTCCGTTATTTTCTACAATTGAACTGTCAACCACTGATTCATTGCTATCTACTGGGATATCGACAATTATCTTACGAAGACAAACTCCACCTGAAGACACACTGGATCTATTGTCCTCATCTATCTTGCGATTAACTGAGATTTGATCGTTCGACTCCGATGTCGTTATTTCTGATGACGAGTCAATATCGTGTTGTGACAATACCCCTTCCTGAATCAGTTCAGACAAGATACTTTTCGATTGGTCGACATGGTCTTGGAAAACAAGATCGAGTTCCTGAGTTAAAGACTTGGGCTCATCATCCTTTTCGCTATTACTAGATAACAAACCGGAGTCTATATATTTCCTCATTCGTTCTGTAAGCGCCTCGCTCGCTTCGGATACAGATTCTAAGTAATAGAAAAGTAAATGATATTCTTCTTTGGTAATAACAGCGGCTCTGAGCAAAGGTTTTCCGTACAATTCAACCGCGGAGAAAAGTGTTGAAGCTGTAACAAAAAGAATGACAGGGTTTTACATAATTATCTATAGTCTCACGTAAATCTGACGACTTGGGAAACGATTGAGTAAGCGTACAAACATATACAGCTATACTTCATTATTTATAAGCCGTTAAAATTAACACATTATACTGACAATAAAACTTAATTTTACGATTCATTAAATGGCATTTCGTAATACCTAATTAATAGCTATTTAACACTTAAAGCTAAAAATTTCGACCGTAATGTACACGCAAGTAAATAAATTAATAAGGTTTCTCACAACCAGACTTTCGCTGTCGTAAATTATTTCAATGATGCATTTTTTCAGTTTTAAAGGGTTCATTTTATGGAGTAATTTTTAAATTCTATTGGAATGTGTTAATGATCTTTGAAATTTACTTAAGAGCGTCAACGCAAGCGAAGCCGCGGGAAAAAGCTAGTGATTTTATGAATTTCTTATAATCAGGACGGTACGACAGTGATTATATCAGGCGGATTATTTTCTACTGCGTAAAAGTTGTAAATGAGCATGCAGTTGACTTGATGAAAAATGACCACGGCAATCCCTGGACATCTGTCATCATCCCTAGATAAGATGAAAGTCTCTATCTAAGGTCCACCTTAGATGCTTTGGTACCTCTGAGGACTAAGATGAAACAACTCAGATACCCTCCCTTACCACACCCTCCAAACCAAAATGCCGCAGCGCTTAAAACTGTCATTATTAGGAAGAAAATCGTGTGACGGTGGTGCCGAAATCGAACCAAAAAAGGTTCTACCATCTTTCAAAAGAAAAGAAATGAAAAGAAGCAAACAAGGAACTAGATTACGGTTAAAACCATTTATGACCTCAAACATTTTCATTCCGTGTACAGTTCACTACTGAAGTTACTAGGAGTTCATCATTTGATCAATATGATAGTCACGGCATCTTGTATATATTAGCCTCGCGTACAGTAGTTTAGGGATGGGACAGAAGTAACAGTTTATATCGATATCCGACTATATAGGTAAAGTAGAGGTAATCTTCGCGTCCACAATAATTTTTTCTTACTTAAGTCACAGAATAAAGAAAGCAGAGGAATAATTAAAGATAGTAGGTAAGTGACCAGCATGGTTTGACTCCGGAGACATCATCGCTACGCCTGTTTACAGCAGCTGCTAACAGCAGTGTTAAGTACTGCTCTGAGTATAAGAAACTTTATTAATGCACTAGCTTTTTAACACCGCTTCTCTCGCGTTGAAGCTCTTAAGTAAATTTCAAAGATCATTACCACATTCAAATAGAATTTAAAAATTACTCCATAAAATGAACCTTTTAAAACTGAAAAAATGCGTCATTCAAATAATTTACAACAACAAAAGTTAAAATGTATTTTACCACAAAAAAAATGTGTATATTTTGGGCATTAGACACATATTATATCATATCTGGCAAAACATATTTTTGTACCCTTCGTAAAAAAAAAATATTTTTTTTTCGATACAAAGTATCCTATGTCCTTTCTAATACCTTTAACAATCGGTTCAGTAGTTTTGGCGTAAAAGCGTCATAAACAAACTTACATTCACATTTATAATATTAGTAGGGATTTACTTGCACTTACATTACGGGTGAAATTTTCAACTTAGTCCTCAGGGATAGCGACGCATGAGTAGTTGACCTCAGGTAGGACTCTAGTCTTATCCGGGGTGGATTCATGCTGTCCATAGACAGTTGCTACTTACCATCGCGCACGTTCGTTAGCTATTTCCATAATTAAAAAAACGAATTGAACCAATCAACTCGAGTATTTTATCGAAATCGAAATCAAGAGCGCTAATGGTTTTCCTTTGATACAGCAATTCGTATCGATATAATTTCATCTACGCACATCACTAGTGTGCAACTTCTGCGAAAGATTACCGGACAATGGCGTGTGTACGCGTTTCATTATTGCCAAACCGCTTTCTACAAACATTGCTCGTATGAACGGAATATGAATACAAAGCAACGCTTGTAATACTTACTACGGACACGTAACTGCCGTACGGTGATCAAGTATAGTTAAAAATGTAGTAAATGGCTTCCTACTTTTTATGATTGGAGTAGCAAATGAGCATGCAGTAAGCCATAGACACCTAGAATCGACCGTCGGTAAGATTAGAATCCTACTTGAGTTTAGGTTGACACTCTTGAAACGCCTCAAACAGTGTACATGTACCCCTTACTACCCCTTGCCAACAGAAACAGCTATTAATTATTGCTACAACGGCGAAGGAAAACATCGTAAAGAAATCTGGGAGTTCTTTAAAAATGAGGGTTCTTGTAAGTGTGTGAAGTCTATCCAATTCGCACTTTGCGCGGTGCACAATAGCTAAATCCTCTCACTCTTAGAGACACGTGCCCAATAGTGGGACAGAAATGGGACGAGGACGAGCGTCAATAAACACAGATTCGTATCAGATTCATAACTTACCATACATTTTTTCCCATGCGAGAAAAACCTCCAAATCCCTTCCATCCCATAGTGGAGGTTCATATTCCACGACCAGCACTTCGCCTTCCAACGCGACTGCTGGGGCTCTGGGGTCCACGGGAGCTTTCGAACCTCCCAAAAACAGTAAAGCTGTAGGTGGTCCAGTTAAAGCGAGCGGTGGGGGTAAGGGCCCGGCCAGTGGTAGCGCTTGAGGAGCAGACAAGGGCCCTGAAGGTAGACCGGCTACTACCGCACCAGCTTCTTGCAGGGGCTCGCAGGCGACCTCTGCTACTGTGTTGTTACCCCAAACAGCGACCTGTAAAGAAGAAATCGTTTTAAGTCTATTTGCCAATAATAATCCACTTCTGTCTTATAGAAGACATGAGGCAGAATATAGCAGTATTCTGGTTTGAAGGGTTGGGTAAAGCAGATTCACATGGAATTATACCTACTGCACGTGTTTGACGCATTCGATTTTAAATACATCCTCAGGGGTAGCATCACATTTGTCATTAACTTCAAATCTAAGTCTACGATCTATACGAAGTTTTTTTTTTATATGATGGAGTAGCAAACGAGCATGCAGTCCATCTGATGGTACGTGGCAACTGCCGCCCATGGACATTTGTGATCCACCCCAGATAAGACCAGAATCCCAACTGAAGTCGACCACAGATGCGTTGCTACCCCTGAAGACTAAGTTTGGATGCCTTGTTAAGTTTATCTCCTTTACCACACCCTTCAAGCCAGAAGACAGCAGCGCTTAACACTGCTGTTATTAGGCAGAAATAAGTGTAGCGGTGATGCCGCTGGATTCGGACTACAAAGGGTTCTACCACCTTTAAACAGTTACGTTACAGGATTGATGACCGTACTCGCTTGCTTTTATTTTATGGAAGGCGTTCTTACTACTAAGAGAAATATAAAAGTACCTACACATACCTGTGAAAAACTGAGGATAACTGGTTTGTAAATTAATACAACTAACATTGATATTATTTATTGAATCAACAACAGTTAGGCATTTAAATGTTTGTTACATTAACAAGTCAAACACAAAGAAACCATAGAAAAACAGCTAGAAACAGTACTCAATTCCATTTAACTTTTTATGCTACTGCTATTTACAATATCTTATTCGACGTTAAAATCTTTTTCATAACAAAATACGGATAAAAGGTTTCTACCACAAAACAACAGAATTTACTACCCACGTCTGGCTATGTCAGATTCTTTTACAGTTCCTTAAAAATAATCAACGTGAACATCTAAAATGAAACAAAAAACTAAGCGCAGATACCGGAGTTATCTGTGATTTTTTCTAGGAATTGACTGACATTAAAAACTTGACTCATTTATAATAACAATATATCCGCCGTAAAAGTGGCAGAAGTGGCATAAATAGAATGATTTATTGATACAAATATTTGTACAGGAAACATTCATTTCACTATTTTTATATGATGAAGTAGCAAACGAGCATGCAAACTGATGGTAAGCAACTGCTGCCGATGGACATTTGTAATCCCCAGATAAGATTAGATTCCTACCTGAAGTCGACCACAGATGCGCTGCTACCCATGAGGACTAAGTTGGAATGCCTCGGATAAGTATGCCTCCCTTACCACACCCTTCAAACCGGAATACAGCAGAGCTTAACGCTGCTGTTATGAGGCAGAAATAGGTGTGGAGCCGAACTACAAAATTCACTATTCTTTTAGAACTATGGTCCAAAAGACAATATCGATTTAAAAGATAGTAATTATCATTGTATTAGTATTGGCATTTGCATTTTAATATCCCGTGCGCAAAATAAGAACAACGTGCCAAAGATTAATAGAGGTCTGGATCTGAGTAATAGGCTTAATTAAGAATCTGTAGGCTTGATCTTTCGTACACTAATAGATATTAATTTGGTATCCATTTAAACGGAGATCAATTGCATCACAGTAATGGTAACAAACGATTCTGATAGAAGGAAAAATGCTGATATGCTTATATTTTACGAATTTGTTAAACATTTCATCTATAAATAAGAAAGAATGCATATTTAGCATAAAAATAGGTCTAATAAATAATATGTCGAAGAAATCTACAAGGACAAGAAATCGAAAAGTACTCGCGACTAAAGATAATAAAAACAATATCGCCACAGCAAAATGTAAATGCAGGCCTTGACTGCTTGAGTTCATGGAGTTTTTTCCCGGCCCATGACGTCACGGCGGAGATATGCGCACGCGTCCCCCGCGCCCATCTGCCGCGCCCAAAACGAAACCTACAGGATAATGCTTGATACATCTTCAACGAGAAAAAATTAAAACAAGAAGCAGTGAACAAAAAGCAGTCAGTTTTACTCGGCTAACACGTTTTGATGTACAGAATACGAACCGAGTTATTTTATTTTACCGTATTTTATTTTGCCGCGTTTAACCGTAGTCAAATTCGGTTGTTGGTCGTGCTTTGTCTTGCGTGCAAATGATGTTAGATCTCGCATGCAATACTTATGGCAGTTTTAATAATGCTGTGTCTGACACGGTAACTTAATACTTAAACAACGCACAAAAAATAACGAAAGATGAGTTAATAGATACTGATAAATATACACATTTAAATATTACATTCCTTTAAGAGTTCCGTCTTATATATTTATGTTTATAACTAATTACATCAAATGTATAGAGGTGTCAGGATTTTGGTACTGAAAATGACCTATTATATTTAATACATAAAAAGACGCTTTAAAAAATATAATATTTTTTTTCTTTAAAATAATTTTAACTAACTTTAGAAGCAAATCATTTCCGTAAGGGCGATTGTTGTTTATACCAGCACATACTAGTCTAATGGGAGGTAAATATTTCTGACGGGTCAGAAGAACTATTCTGTACGATACAGCAAAAAATTGTAAATTTAAGATTTTTATGATAAAAAGCGAAATAGCCACTAAGTTTCAGAGCTTGATGCACAATTGGCGGATTTAAACAAACTTTCAACCCCTATTAACCCCTTGGGGGTCGAATATCAAAACATCGTTTCTTAGAGAATGCCTACGTCGTAAAAGAAAGCAATTTTCTTTTAGTAGTTTAAGCTATAGGATAGTAAGTTAATTAATTTGACCAAGTCTTTTCATAGTTATAGATTATGCAAATCTGTACATATTTATCAATACAAAGTAGTCCCAACTAAATTAGATTGCTATCGAATAATATTTTTAATAGCCAGCTGGAATAGTAACAACGATCACAAAGAGAGTTATTAACTAAAGTTACAAATCATTATTAAAGATCTACATAAAGCTTTTAAAAGTATAATTTCAGTGAACAGGAATAACGAATGGCTAACTGTCGCTACTACATCCGAGCCCCTGTAATGATCCGCTAGTGAGATATCTTATTTAAACGCTAATGGCCACGGTTGATCCATTAGCTAAAGGAAGATGTCGTCAATTTGCCTGCTAGATAACGTGTGGGTATAAAAAGCAGTGAGATGGGACGTGCTATAAGACACGTATCATAGCACTACCGGATACAAGTTGACATGTTACTTTACGAGACTTATTTCAGGAATCGGGCAATCTTAATTGATGAAGAGAAAAATGTGTTGTGTTTTAAAAACAACAAATAAAAATTACCGAAATAAAATAATGACACTAAATATGTAAACAAAAACAATGTTTTACTACATTTTACCATGTAAAATATTCCTCAAGTAATAAAAAAGAAAACTATAAAGTAATGAATTAGTAGGAAAAGTGATTATACCTATCACTGAAACAAAACAAATGTATGCCGGATTAGGATTTAAGTTCCTTACCCTATACACCTATTTCTAATTATTCATAAAGCTCCAGCTAAGCTTATCTTAAACAAAATAAAATATATGCTTTAAAATCTAAATTACATATTGAAATAGTAAACATTTTGAACGAGTAGATAGTATGTGCTGCCATCTATCAACAGCATACTGTACTAAATTCTACACTTGTGTAGAAAGCGCCATCTCGTATCACTAGTTTGTACTAATATGCTACTCAGTAAAGATACATGACAAAATAGTTTGATGATGTAGCCATAGATGGCGCTAGACTGCTACAAAAGAGTAGATACATATTGTATGTTACAGAATTTTTGTTAACTACTTATATTGTATAACGTACATAATTATGTGAATTCATACATTTTCTTTACAGATAAACGTTTCTTATAGTAATGATAAATTTTCTATCTATTCAGGGAGTCCTTTAACACTTAATTCGGTCAACGTATGTACTCGACATTCCCGAATTACGTACATACTTCGTATTGATTTCCTTAAAAAAAATTGAATATTTGAAAGTAATCGACCTCTAAATCTAATTTCGCAGATTTAGTGATAACATCTTAAACTTTGGCTTTTGAGTTACCAACACAGTCATAAGAACGACAATGTTTTATAATTATATACTTATTGTGCAATCTAAACTGATTTATATAGTTATTCGAAGAAAAGTTGTTATTTATTTAATTAAATATCGTGTTCTTGTGATAAGATCAACAAAGTGAATGTTAATAATTAAGCATGTATTAAGTAACGTAACACCAGAATATATTTATTTATGCAAACACTGTATATTCATAGATTTGAAATTTAAACAAGATATTCATTTATACATAACTTAAACTTACTTAAATAAAAATTTCTTATTTATTATTATCTGTTATATTTAAATATTAAATTATCCATGGATATATTATACCTTTTTAGAAATTAATGTAACATAATATAATACAATCCACGGTGGAAGCTCTACTGCCTATACACATCTGCAATTGACTCTAAGACTATTACTAAAGAACCGATAGACGCGTTGTTACCTCTAAGGACTAAGATGGAACGCCTCAGGCAAGTGTCTTCACCAAACAGAGTACAACAGCGCTTAACATTGTTATTATTTAGCAGAAATAGAGAACAGGCGCTGGTGCCGGCGCAGTCGAACCACAAAAGTATTCCTTTTGTAATTCGCTTAAACTTTCAGGTTAGTTTTTAACTATCAACTGTCATAATTACACGAGTACATAGCACAACCATAATCTTTCGTAACGTTTGTTTCTGGAACTACTTAAAAGACCGTAAAGTCTTATGAGCAATGTTTTAAAATATGACTAAATACTCTGAAATGTTACACAACGCTCACAAAAAGAAAACGGGGTAACGAGTGAAAAGCGGGTGAACGGCCGATTTTCATATCCGCAGCCAAATAAATACACATACCGAAGTCATTGGTAAAGACGTGCTTGATTACGTTCAGGTCTGCGTAAAATAATAGTTATTTAAAAATAGATTCCCTTTACAATCGGGCTGTGTCAAAGTTATTTTAAATAGATTTTGAAACAAACACTACCTAATAATTGGTCACACCTAAAACAATGTCATTCCATTATCTATCTATCATTAGTTCTATCGTATTCCAAAGATTATTTTATTGTTATAATGCGTATTGAAACGCATTTTCATTTTATTCAGTTTTCGTGACCAGAAAAAGGTAGAGAATACCTT
>DWRA01004454.1:0-10826 GCA_018250295.1 Spathilepia clonius
GAAATCTGCACACTTGAGTTCTTTGAAAAAATAAAAAAAAAGAAAGTTCTCAAAGGGTGTGTGAAGTCTACCAATTCGCACTTGGCCAGCGCGGTGGACTATGGCCTAATCCCTCTTAGAGGAGACCCGTGCCCAGCAATGGACAGTAATGGGTTGATGATGAACTTACCATTGCGTTCACATACCAAGGTGGTAGAGTTCTTCCTGGTTCTAAAACGGCACGAGCGCCACTTATCTTAGTTAAGTATTTTACTTCTTCTTACTTCTTCTTCTTCTTCTTGGTTAGACAAACTTCAACTTCTTGGTTAGACAAAATACATGAGTAATTCCAAGATAGTCTTCAGCTGTCATTCATTGTCATACAATCCGCTTCGTTTGATAAACGTCTGCTGTACTGTTTGGAATTGATAAAATATATTTAAGAGCTGCAAGAACCATTTAATATTTGGTGAAGTGCATAGGTGTTTGGTAATTGTTATTATGAGTCCAATAAAATTAATCAGATGTAACGTATCTAGTATCCTCACATCATGTCTAATTAAACTATCAACAATCTAATCGTCTCCGAAGAACAATGCTAATTATGATCGTCCATCGGACAATGTCATTAGCAGCTTATTATAATATTTATATTTTATAATTTACACATGTATTAGTCATCATTTTTTGTTTGTTAATGAGGTTAAGGGGAAGCACCTGTGATTTAAGATGAAACTGTGTCCAAAGATATACCTTTTGGCAAAGTGATGTTTCTCACCAAGTAAGGCAATTATAACTGTGGAAATAAATATGTACCTTTATTATAAATATATGTACGTATACAAGGTTCTTTGAAAACATCGATAGCGTGGTTCAGGATCGTGTGGGACGTGGCGCCATCTTTTATCGTATAACGGAAGGTTTCCACCATTAAGTTATAGCCAAGCCCATGAATGAGATATACTTATCTTACATATCTTATACTTAAGTTTACGAAAGATATTCTACATATGTGTTTCAGCTAGATAAAACATATTTCATCAATCTCATTAC
The DNA here is from genome assembly GCA_018250295.1 of Spathilepia clonius. Taxonomy (NCBI): domain Eukaryota; kingdom Metazoa; phylum Arthropoda; class Insecta; order Lepidoptera; family Hesperiidae; genus Spathilepia; species Spathilepia clonius. The sequence continues at coordinate 1,033 of DWRA01004454.1, forward strand.
TGCTGTACCTCAAACCATCCGACTGAGTTTAATTGTGCATTGAAAATAAATATTATAAGGAGCACTTTTTGTTTCAACCTATATTGTATTTTGTTTATACTAATGTATCACGCTCTCAATCCGGTATTTTTGAAGGAGGATCCTGTAGAATAATATTATACCATCAACACGAACACTAGCGGCGTTAGACTGTTGCCCATAAAACGACATGTCATTTTTCCATGAAATATGATTATTGCACAATTACGTTAATTACAATTTATCATAGCATAGTTTAAAACCTGTTGTTGTTGGTATTTTAATATTAATTAGTATATAGTGTAGGTAACATTTCGCACTTAGCCAGCGCGGAAGACCATGCATGACCTAACTCCCTCTGTGAGAGGAAACCCGTGCCCAGCAGTGGGATGGTAATGTATTGTATCGAACACATTTGACGATGAATTACGTATGTTTTCAGACTGCGAAGCATTCACGATAGCAATTTAAAGATTACGTCTTTATGACTACTATGTAAAATATGTTGCTAAACTTGAAATATTTTTACATGCGAGTGTCACAGAGTTATGAGTAACAAGTGTTATTTTAAAATTGGTCCTAATTATCATACGTATTACTCATTGTTGTTTGTTGTGTGCAGTATCTAATTAAATGTTCTGTTTTCTCTTCAGCCGAACGAAGGAACGGACAATCAGGTACTTACGCATAAACTTTAAGTTGTAGTACTTTGTGTTTGTCCATATTGTTTTTATTATGTTGGATATTACAAATATGGTTTTTGGTATACATACTTTTGTGAACAGTTGATTTTGTTAAAACCCTTGCTTTTTTAAGCCCCCTGTATTTTTTCCAACGCATAGAAAAGACCGAAGAATCATATCTTAGTACTGCAAATATATACGGTCACTGCAACTAAAATTTTCCCGATAAGTTTATAACTTTGTTTGTGATCTTGCATATTAAGTGAGACACAACAGTAAAATTTAGATTCCTAAAATCGATATTCCTGGTTCAGATCAGATTACAGAAGCGCAGGCACTGCTGCCAAAAGAAGATATAGATTTAGGTTTGAACATCTTTTCTTCAGCAGAATTTTGAACTTTGAATAATTACTTACAGAAGCATTTTTCATAAAGTCGAATTTTCCAGAAAATGCAGTGAATCATTGAACGCGTTAAATATGTTAAGAATAGGAAATCAAGAAACCTTTTATGATCTATACATTATGACGATTGAACTGTAGTCATGTTCATTTTTCCTGGTCTAATACTATGAAAATAATCACTTTATAAATATTCATTTCTGCGAATAGAATTTGTGACGTTTTGTTGTCATCAGTACCTACCGTATAGCTTAATAGACTTGCATGAACGTTTCATTTATTTTGTATTTACGTATTGATTGATATCATAAGTTGATACGATTTGCGTAATCATCACTGTTGGTTTGCTACTCAGTTGGTCTTGGGTTCGATTCCCAGCCAGGCGAAATAATGTATGTAGTGTATTCTGGTTCTGGAATGATGTGTGCAAAATTGTGTATGTGAGTGTCCATAGCACCGTTAACACAGGTGATAGTGTTTAGCAAGCATTATGTTAAAAGGGATCTATTTCTAACTCATGGTTTTTTGACACATATTACGGTTAAAGCCTTATTTATATCCACAGACATTGAACGTAACTTGTCAGACAAAGCATATTTATTGTTGTCAAGCACGGCTCGTATCTGTGCGACGTTCATATTACATTGTCTACAATAATACGATTTTGTTTTGGAACGTGCCGCGTCTGACCCGTTACATGTCTGAAGCTATAAATGGAGCCTTAACTGTACATATTTGTGTACGTGTTTGTATTGTCCTGTGTTTGTTATAATAATACACTCTTTGTTTGATGTACCTACATGTTGATTGCAATTACCGATGTGTATGATAATGACGTGTTAGTCATCTCAATCCGGTTTTATGGTTTGCTCAACTCTATGAATGGAATATTAAGAAATATTCATATCTAAATGTTACAAATCATAAGTAGCAATGAACTCTTTATTCATTTGCAATTAGTTTGCTCATTAAGTAGATAGATTAAATACGTTTTTACATCATCCATATCTAAAAGTTTTATTAGTCAGTGTATTGGTTTAGTTATAGTATCAGTATTTGACATAGTTCAAGGGCATACGAGTATGACGGTTTTTTGCAGCGATATAGGTAAACGCTGCAAAATATCGCATTCAAAGACCTTAATGAGAAAACCGTTTACCGTCATCTATATTTACTGCATTATATCGTCTTGTACCTGTTATTTTAAACAACTTTAAAAATATAGTTTTCTTCTTTAGTTGTTCACAGCTAGCGCGACCCACCTTCACGATGCGCGGCGCTCGCACCCGCCCGACTCGGGCTTCTCTGAGCCCGTCAACAACAACATCACCGAGGACAACAACAACGGGCCCATATCCCTCAGAGAGATGCAGAACATCGCCAACAACAACGCGACCGCTTACATCGTCAGTGAGAACGAGGAGAGGAATAGGATAAGTCGGGAGTCAGTCGTCGAGTTTGAACCGCTGCCGACGATACGTGTTACCGATCCGCTGGAGCGCTGCGCCGACTGGTTCGGTAAGTGTATTGCTGTTTTAGAATATTCCATCTCGTTATAAATAACAACAGGGCGACATTCATTGAGAGTATGCAGAAATTACCACTAACGCAACTTGTGACATTGTAAGTAAGAAAAAAGGAAGCTCTGCTGTGATAAAATTTGCGGTTCGGTTTAATGTTGTGTTCATTGGTTAAAAATCGTTCTATTGGCAATTAACATTGGCATTGGCATATAATTCGGGCGCTTATTGAAACTAGTGTTTTAAAATGGTAATTCTGTAGTGCGTTTAAAAATAATCTATGAATCTATAGCATCTAGACGTTGCATTCTGTTACATATTAATCTGTGAAGTTTTTGGTTTAGTCTCTGGTAAATGGGAAGAATGGATAGATGCGTTGTTAAAAACAATGCAATGAATGTTATTACATAAATATTTTAACATTTATTTCAAAATGAAGATCATTGAAATCGTGGTTAGATACATATTTTTATTTTCTTTATAATAATTGAACTGGTTATGTTGTTTCAGGTAGTGAAGACTTGCCAAGAGATCGCTTGCAGTATCTCAGAGAAATTGGGAGGGGATGGTTTGGCAGGGTAAGTTAAACTGTAACTATGTTAATACAAAGATTTTCCATATACAGAAGTGTCATGATGTCCACTTGTTATAACGCGAATTAATTTCACCGCGCGACTCGTCTTGAACCATAGTTTGTGTATGAAGTAGCGTATGTCACAGTATTTAAACCATATTTTAGTAACATGAATATAATATAGATGATAAATTTAGATAATTCTCCTTCGTTAGCTTGGCGAAACGGTCATCATATTAGTTTGTATTACAAAGGTTTCGAGGTTCGATTCCCAGCCAATCAAACATGTAAATAGTGAAGATTTCTTTTTTGGATTGGCTGTATTATGTGTGTTATTGTGTATTCGTCATTCTAGCTGTTCACAGAAAGCTTCTTTTTTTAAAACGACCTTTATAATTTCCAGGTGGTGGAAGGCGAGGTGGAAGACAATGGCACAACGACTGTGGCGGTGAAGATCCTCAACCAGAACGCTCGTCTGGAGGACAAGGCGCGGTTCCTGGACGAGGCGCGCATCTACCGGGACTCCAGCCACGAGAACGTACTGAGTTATATCGCCAAATGCTTGCAGGAAGACCCCTGGATACTCATTTTTGAGCTGTGCACTATGGTAAGTAATTCAGTACGCATAATTAGTACTAAGCATGAATTTCTACTTAACATGTACAGGGACAGGGGTCAATATTTTTTCATTTGATTATGCAATAAATGTCGTAAGGCAAATTTATTGCTTCTTTATTTCTTTAGTACTGTGTCTTTGTGTTGTGTGTATGTCTAATAAATGAATTTTCTTACAGGATCTCCAACAGTACTTGGTAGTGAACCGTCCAAAGATGGCAATGCTCAACGAAACCGGAGTCCCCCTGCAGCTGATGTGTGACGTCACATCCGCTCTCTCCTACCTCCACTCTAGGGGATACTTATACGGGTGAGCGCATTTTTTTTAAGTAAATACACTTAGCGCTAGGGCAAACATAACCTTTGGGCATTTTGCAGCGTCAATTGTATAGTTTATACATTAAGGTATTGTGTGAAAGTTCTTTTTGCAGTCATTTAAAAAGTTCATGTTGTAGCGTTGCAGGATTATTTTAGATCTTCAAGAGTAAAATTTATTCCTATGTTGTTTGTGTACTCTATATGACATACAAAATACATATTTGGAATATTTATAAAAAAGCACTGTTAACTGGTGTGTAGTCTGTCAAAAAATCTTGTGCTTGTATCGATATTGCCCTAATTCATTTATTACTAATGACGAGCTTAAAGTGAATTTGATACTTCAATCAGTCAGGCATTCATTTTTCGATATCGAATTTCCTTCACTCGGTCGATCTCCATTCTTATTTCAACTGCCCCTTATTTTGGTCATTCGTATTCCGATTGCAAATTTCCTTCATTCGCTTCGTTCGTCCCTTTCGTATTTCAAACGCTCCTTATTTTGGTCATTCGTGTTCCGATTGCAAATTTCCTTCACTCACTCGATCTCCATTTATATCTCAACCGTCCCTTATTATTTTGTCCGGCAGTGATCTATGGAGCGGCAGCGTGTTGGTGCGCGGGCCGGCGGAGGGCGCGCGCGCGGTGCTCGGCCGGTACGCGGCCGCCGCTCCGCCGCACGACTGCGTCGCGCCCGAGACGGAAGCGGGCAGGCATCAGCCCGTATATACGGTTAGTTGTCGAATTGGGTCATTTGTTTTATGTTTTATAGTTTGCGACTACTGGTCGAAATTTAATCTTAAAAACTGAAACAAAATAAATATAAAAAACATCGATTGACAAATAAAAGAGAAAAATGTCCTTTTCTGTTTTGTCTCAGCCTATTTACGTATATGATTAATATATGATTAACGGTTTAAGTTAAGATTTAGGACAAGTAGGTGTCAGCCGTTTTTATATAATTTGTAAAGTATATAAACATGTCATCGCAAAGATGTAATTGAAATGTATATTAAATAATTTTGCATATTTGTTTGTTATATCAATCCATGTTGAGTATCAATAACAACTGTCTGCTTAATATATATAATTAAATCATCAATTAATTTTAAATCAGTGTTATTGATCTTCGTATGTGGTATACACGTCCCAGCTGCTCATTGTTTAATCTGTAAAAATGCGTTATTTTACTCTGAGAGTAATAACGACTTAAAACTGGAAAATATACTATAATATAATATTGAACATAATAATACTTATACGATACGACCCAATACAAAATGTTATAAGCAATGCTATTTCCACCCGCAGGCCCGCAGCGAGGTGTGGTCGCTGGGCTGCGTGCTGTGGGAGGTGTGCGCGTGGGGCGCGCCCACGCCGCGCGCGCCGCCGCCGCCCGCGCTGCCCTGCCCCTACCGCAACCATCTGTGAGTACTGCCGTGTACACCGCACACACACACCACCGCGTACTACATTATATACATAGCCTTAACGATATACTCCGTATCATATATACTACTATACGCACACATACACGCACACAAATACCGCCATATGCATCGTTATAAACTGCCGTATGCAACACCCTATACTAAAATTAAACACCGATGTACATCATCATACGTCATCAGTCTGTCGGTCGGCATCGTACGAGTCAAACGTCTACACGTTAAGCTAACTAGCCAGTGATTCTCAAACTTTGCAATTGTGAATTAATATTATTTATTACGGTTGATACAATAATGTTCAAATGTAAACGTTGTGGCAGCGAGTTTAGAGATGGTGTGCAATGCACTGCGTGCCTAAATCGCTATGATTTTCCCTGCGCAGGGATTACTGAGTCAGGGTATCGCAAACTGGGAGATAGAAAGTCTGTATGGAGATGCAGCGCGTGCAAAAGCGCCAGTCCATCACCTGGAAGAATCCCGGAAATGGAATGTATCCTTAACGAACTAAAATTTCTCTCAGCGCAAATAGCGACAATGCCAGTGCTTGTAGAAAATGTAAGAAAAATTCAAGAGGAACTGGGCGAGTTAAAGGCAATGAAAACCGATATAAGCGATGTGAAGACGTCTCTTGAGTTTGTTCATCAGTCCGTGGCCACACTTACGAGCAAGATCGAAAGTCTAGATGAAGAAGTACAAACATTACGGTCAGCCAAGGAAGAAATATCATCCTTACAGCAACGGGTAACTCAGTTGGAAAAAAGAGCAAACGAAGATGAACAACGATCTCGTCTGAATAATTTAGAAATTAAAGGTGTTCCATTTACGAAATCTGAAAATTTATACGAGCATATGTTCAAAATCGGTGAGTTGATCAACTGTAAGATAGCCAAAGAGCACATCAACTACATAGTGCGTGTTCCGACAAGGGGTGACAAGAACATGAAAAATATTATAGTTTCGCTACACAACCGGTATCTCAAGGAGGAATTCATAGCAGCCGCAAGATCGTCCAAGCCTTTTACTGCCTCCAACTTGGGGTTATCAGGTGATCAAAGAATATTTGTAAATGATCATCTCACGATGTATAATAAAAGTTTGCTAAATAAGGCTAAATCGTTGGCAAGAGAACTAAATTTTACCTTTATCTGGGTGAAAGGTTGCAAGATTTTTATAAGGAAAAATCCAACATCCCCAATAATAAATATCAACTCCGAGTTCGACTTACAAAAACTATCTCGTTAATTATTATCATGCATTTAATTTGTCTTACTTATTCCTTGTACTCGCTCAGGTTGAGAGCCATACTTGTTTACTTCGTAGAACATCCATTGCCTTTTGTACGCTTATCGCTCGATCTTTTTGTTTCTAACGAGTATTCATTTTTATGTCATGTAATCTATTGCTCTAGTTATAAGGTTATTATTCGCTTGCAATATATTACCGTAATTATAAGTTCAATTAAGACATGTCAGTTATTCGTCCTACCTAATACGTATCGATATAAAGATGCTTTTTGCTCATGTCACTTATTATTTGACGCGTTCTTCATAATTTTTATTGCTATTAACTGCTTCGAAACATTCGGAAGGAAATATAACGGGTTTGCTAGTATTTATGGTGTGTTGATTATTGCATCACAATGGCGGGAATAACTTTATTCTACCAAAACGTGCGGGGACTCCGCACCAAAACATCTACATTTCGCAGAAATATATTTTTAAATAGCTATGATGTGGTGTGCTTGGCGGAGACTTGGCTTTTGGAGGGAATCCGGGACAGTGAACTCTTCGACGACCGATATCTTGTATGGAGACGAGACAGAAAATACTCAGACACAAATCAAAGACTTGGAGGTGGCGTATTGATTGCCGTACGCCGCACGTTAGTGGCTGATGCTAAAAATGACTGGTGCTCGTCAGCGGAGGATATATGGGTTACACTTACGCTTCAGCATCAAAAACCCAAGATATCATACTACATTCATATTTGCACTGTCTATATGTGTCAGCAAAATATGGGCAACTCATTTTCTGATCAGTTATGTAATTTTTCCGATAAGCTCGTAGATATCGTTCTTAGTCATGCAACAGATAAATTTATTATATTAGGCGACTTCAACCTGCCAAATATTAATTGGGTTCAAAAAGGTGACAGTACTCTATGTGCCGATAATGTGCTGGGTGTGGTACAAACTGATTTTATTGACAAGCTAAGTTTATGCAATTTACTACAATATAATTCTAACACAAACTGTAAGAATAGAATTCTGGACTTAGTTTTTTCAAACAATGAAATATCTATAACTACTTGCAAACAACCCCTAGTACCGGAGGATCCATATCATAAATCTTTATGTATCACGGCAGACTTTGTTGAGCTTCATACTCTTCATATTAAACCACGTGTTAAATTTATTTACAATAATGGGGACTATTCATCTATATCAAATAAACTTGACTCAATTAATTGGGACCTGGAATTGAATACCAGACCCGTAGAAGAGGCTTGCGAGTTCTTTTATAATGTTATTTATGATCTACGTACACAATATATACCAATCAAATCAGTTAAACCTACACAAATCCACCCTCCGTGGTACAAATCGCCATTGCTAAAAATGTTAAAAGAGAAGCATAAATACCATTCTAAATTCAAAAAATATAAAAACATGTCCGATTATAATTCATTTGTTTTATTAAGGGAACGAGCAAAGGTGTTAGAAAGTGAAATGTTTGAAAATTATATTAATATTATAGAAAATAACATTAAAAACAACCCTCAATATTTTTGGGCCTATGTAAAAAGTCTCAATCAAACGAATTCATATCCATCCGTTATGAATCACGGGCAGTGTAGTTCTGGGGATGGTAATGAGATATGTAATATGTTTGCAAAGTACTTCCACTCGACCTTCTCTCAAGGTTCCTACAACTCGTTTGTAATAGAAGAGGACACTAGATTGACATCAAATATAACACCCGATATTGTCTCTATTGAGATAGACAGTACTGAGGTCCATCGGCTATTAAAGAACCTAGATATACGAAAGTCTGCGGGACCTGACACCATACCTGCATCGCTTATTATCAAGTGTGCTCGGAGTCTCGTAGTACCCCTGTCACTATTATACACTAAGTCCTTTAGGGAAGGGATTGTTCCTAGCATATGGAAGTCCGTATATATAACGCCTATACATAAGAAAGGTGCCAAAAATCAAATAGAAAATTATAGACCCATCTCAAAACTCTGCCTGTTTGCAAAAATTTTAGAGAAAATAGTGCATAGACAACTCTACGCTGTCCTTAAGCAATCTTTCAGCAATGACCAACATGGTTTTCTTAAAAATAAATCCACTGTGTCTAACCTTGTACTCTGCTCTGATTATCTGTCTAAGTATATGTCAGAGCCATCACAAGTAGACGTTGTATATACGGATTTCATGAAGGCTTTTGACCGGATTGATCATTTAATTCTTCTACGTAAGCTTCTTCTTGCCGGAATACGAGGTAATTTGTTCAGATGGTTCTGTTCTTACATTTTCAATAGAAACCAAACTGTGGTCTTAAATGGTTATAAATCCTCAAAAATGCTGATTCCATCAGGTATTCCGCAAGGATCACTGCTTGGACCCCTTCTTTTTACAATCTTTATTAACGATATTTCACAATGTTTCACTTATTCAAAAATTTTGCTATTCGCTGATGATGTTAAAATCTTACATGTGATTAGAACACCTGAGGATGCGGTTAATTTGCAAAAAGATCTTCATGCATTTCAGAAATACTGTGCTCAATCTAAACTTAATCTTAATGTGTCTAAATGTTTCATTTGCTCCTTTTCCCGTAAGCCAAATCCTATAAAATTTGACTATACAATTAACGGTACCCCCCTAACGAGAGTGAACACTATAAAAGACCTAGGTGTAACATTCGATGCGAAGCTTCTTTTTGACACACATATTAATAACATAGTAAGTAAAGCCTCGAAAGCTCTAGGGTTTATAATACGCGTGTCGCAAGAATTTAAAAACATCAAAACACTTAAGATCTTGTATTGTACGTTTGTCCGCTGCCACCTTGAATACGTTTCACAGGTTTGGAACCCTAAGTACCATACCTACATCAATCGTATTGAAGCCATTCAGAAACGATTCCTTAGGTTACTACAATATCGAAGCAAACAATTTATCAAGGGTTATAAAAATCAATGTCTCAAGT
>DWRA01004455.1:0-10826 GCA_018250295.1 Spathilepia clonius
CGTGGAACCGCCTCATCAGTATCCGTCTCCATGGATAGCCGCCGCATGTCATCTCGATTCTCCACGCTCGGGGACAGCTGATCTTCGTCGGACACTATCGTATCATCTACGTATGACACCAGCCTTCGCTTCGGCGAGACAGGAGTAGACGCAGGCTGCGCCACTTCCATTGTTGACTTGGGACTAGTCGGTTCTGATTGCGAAGCTTTAGGCTCCTCCTTGTCTGGCGTTTGTTGCCCATCTTCCATATCCTCCTCGCCCTCGGAGTCTGTATAAGTAGCTGTGAGGGAAGCTAACGCTTGGGACGTCATGTTTAAATTTCGTGCTGCTCTTACTAAATAAAAATACTTATTGTAAAATTGCAACCGCTTTTTGTACACTTAACACCAATCAAATACATGTACAAATATTTGAGCACACTGTATTATATATATGTGATTTTAAAAGCCAGTAGACAGAAATATTACAATGGAAATTATTAGTAACAATATGACATTGTCAAACTGTCAATGTCAAAGAAAAAACTAAAAACGTTGTAATTGAACATATTATTGAATGAATGACGGGACTTCATATGCTACGACTTTCATTGCGAAGAGAGTAGCATGAGGGAGTTCGGGTCCCGCGGGTTCCCTCTTTACCCGGTCAGTTCTCAAGGAGGTGAATACCTCCCGGTGATACTGATATTATCTTATGATGATATGATATTTGTAATATCATATCAAAATATAATATGTAATATCATTACTGTATTATTGATTGAACGTCAGAAGGCCATTGATTTACAACTTTTTCACTATACTTTGAATCCAATGATACAATAAATATCAACATCTTTCGATTCATTTCTATTGAGACTGCATAGCATTCCAAATATAACACATTTTTAGATCGCATAATTATATATTAAATCCGTACATATAATATCCATATATTACCCTCATTGTGATGCAGTCGGAAAAAAAACTATACATTATATATTATTGACAGTTTATTTAATGTCAACTTTAAGTAAAAATGAAATACTTTTATTTAGAAATATTCAAAATCGGTGGTTCGACTGGGTATGCTGTACTGTGCTTTGCTTGCTTTAATAGAGCTGTCTCAAGTTAGCGGGGACATGTCGATACACATAAAAATATATGTAAAAGTCGATATGTCCTTTTTAAATTAGACAGCCTTTTAATGGGTACGTTCTCCTTATACTTCATAAATTTAAGATTTATACTATTGTATACTTCGAGTATTGTCTTATTATTATTATTTCATTGTATTTCTAGTACAAAATTATAACAACAGGGACTGTAGTGTGAATATCATATCTGTATGACCGGAAAGAAATCAATCTTATCTGTACTAGCTGTCAAACAAGATGTAAAAATTTGACATTACGCGATTGATGATGGGGTGGTGTTGGAGATTGCGAATGTAAATTAAGTTTTGATGTGCAGCATTGCGGCCCGCATAGTGTCATGAAAAATTATTGTATAACCAATTCAGTAACGTATTAGGTAATGCAACGGGCAGTATGGCGACTCAGCCGAGTGATAACACAGAATTTCCGCCCGAAATAATTTTGAAGCCGTTGGCACTGATCGGTCTATCGGGGCTCGATACGGTAAACAATGCGGTGCACAAGGCAATATGGGACGCGTTTTCCAACAACCGGCGGCCGGATCGCGCCGCGGTGCGCTTCAAACTGCTCAACAATACCTTCGAGTTCCCAGTCGTTAAACCCAAAAGAAACTCTTATGAATGGTACATCCCCAAGGGCATCCTTAAGAAAAACTGGATTCCTAAACGGGTGACTTTCATTCCGGCCGTCGTCGTCATATTCTACGATATGGAGTGGAACGATCCTCAGTGGAACGAGAAGATAATCGAATGTGCATCCCGAGTGCAGTCGATCCGCGCCGCGGTAGAGGGCCACGCCACGCGCGTCGCTGTCGTGGTCGTGCAGAGTGGTCTGTCGCCGCCGCCCTCGGAGTACATGCTGGGCGCCGAGCGAGCGCAGGCCCTATGCTCCGCTTGTGAAATACAATCCAAGGCTCTCTTTGTCCTACCCCACGGTGACCAAATCATGGGTTTCATCATTCGTTTGGAGAACGCATTCTATGACATTGCCCAAAATTATTATCACCATGAGACTAAAAATATCAAGCAGCACAGGGACCACCTGAACAAGACCACTCATCAGTATTTATTTGTGCGCCATCAGTTCAAGCTGGGATACTTGAACGAATTGAAGCAAGACTTGAGTACGGCACATAAGCACTACATGCATGCCTACAATAATCTCTTAGAAACAAGAAATGTAGATACCAATGTCCATGAGATTAGAACTGTGGCTGGTTATATTAACTACAAACTGTGCAAGCTGTTGTTTGCTCTCAACCTGCCTAGAGATGCCATTGCTCAGCTGAAATCTCACATTGAGAGGTACAAAAATAGGATTGGTCCCACGGAGTTGTTGTTTGAACATTATGCATGGATTGCCAGACAATATAGTGCCTTTGGAGAACTATTTGATGAAGCGATCCGGGCAGGCTTACCTGCAATCCAGTCACAGCATCCAGGTTTCTACTATCAATATGCAGCTCAGTTCACGGTGAAGAGAAGACAGGCCATGCGGTCTGTTTGTTGTGATGCATTACAGTACCCGCCACCACCAGACCCAATGGATGGTATTGTGGAATTTTATGGCCAAAGGCCATGGAGACCTGGACGTTTGAGTGCGGACCCCCATGATCCTCAAAAGGAGCAGGCTGCTGTCTTAGCATTGCAATATAATGAAAGGATCTTTAACCATTCAGCAATGATTATTAGTTTTCTAGGCTGTGCCATTTCTCAATTCAAAACATTCCACTCGCCAAGAATGAGGAAGCAGTTAGTTGTTGAAATGGCTAATGAGTACTATTATTGTGCTGATTATGGGAAGGCCTTGACTCTGTTAACGCATATGCTCTGGGATTACAGAAGAGAGAAGTGGTGGTTTCTAGCTTCCCATGTGCTAAACAGGGCACTGCAGTGTGCTTACTTGTCAGCCAAGATTCAAGATTACATACAACTCTCCATAGAAGCATTGTCAAAACACATCCAAGTGCCAAACAATGACAGAGATAGAATATTTAGAAATATAATGTCAGTTTTGAATTTGAACATTCCTGCACCAGAACCTGACCTCCCAGCAGCTTCTCAGAGTAAGGCATTAGAGTTATGGCAATTGGCAGTGGAGAAAGATCCATTTACTGTCAATATTGACATGGCTAACATAAGTAGTTTCCTGGAAGTTAAGTCAAAATTCAGACAGCCTAAATATAGAATGGATGAAGTTGTAGAGGTAGAGGTGTATGTAAGGCTAACTTATGGCACCACCTTAGACATAAAAAAGGCTTTTTTAACAGTATTCAGTAATACAGAAACAATTGAAATACCAATCACTGATAATGAAAGCTGTTCGGTGACTCTACAAGGCGGAAAAGTAAAAAGATTCTTATGTCAATTCAAAGTTAATCCTCATGACAATGGATCTGAATTACATATCAAAACTGTTTCATTCATTCTTGACTCTGAAAGGAAAAGAAAGATTGTGATGACTTTTAAAACTGAAGACAATAAGACAGCTGATACTAACCACCCTGAACTGTTACACTTTATTCTGAGCCCTAAAGCTGATTATGAATTTGATTGTATTGTCCCTTTAACAGTAACTTCCATAACGTCTAGGGAATGCAGGCTGTCCATGAGTATTACAAATGCAGTTCCTGCCTTGCAAGGGGAGTGGTTTCCAACAACTTTTACCATTACAAATAATGAAGATAGTTTTATTGATGACATGAAAATATCATTGGCTCTTTTAAGCTCCCCTGACAATCCAAACCCAGAAACAGTGACAGACCTGAGTCTTAAGCCGGGGGAGCCTCACCCCCATCCATTGAAAGTAGTTGTTGGACATATAGATAAGTTATCCAAATATTCCAATACCTTTTTCTTAAAAACCAACAGGACGGCAACAACCACTGTCCAAATAAAGGTGTCATACAATATAGATTTTCATGGTACTCCGAAACTTGAGTGTGTAAAGGATTTTACTACAAAAATAACTGTAATAAAGCCATTTGAAGTGACTACAAATTTTGTTGCAACAAATTTTAAGCCAATCACAAAATGCTTTGTAGGTGATCCATTTATTGTTATGCCTCAAATCAAGATCTTAAGCCCATGGGAGCTACTCATCCTAGATACAGAATTGGAACCAATGGACTGTTTCAGTTACTCAGATAATGATAAACCACCTTCGTGCATCAGTAATTTAGAAGTAGCTGAGAAGAATGTAGCATCTGATGCCATATGCATCCAAGCAAAGTACAAGCCTAAAGATGCACCAACTAGAGCAGGCTTATACAATATCAGTTGGAAAAGAAAGAGTGACACAGGAGGGCATTGTGTCATGAGCAGTACGGCACTTGCAGGGTTACAGATAGAGGAATGTCCAATTTCAATGGAAGTGAGCTATCCAGAGACAGCCGAGCTGCAGACAACCATACCAATTAAATGTACATTGACAGGAAATACTAGTACACCAGTCAGGTTGAGTCTATCTGTAGAAGCCGAAAATGTGTATATATTTGCTGGGTACAAAAAGTTGGTAGTAACAGTTCCACCTAAAGACAAAGTAGAGTTATGCTTCAACATTCACCCTCTGAGAGCTGGCAATACCACTCCACCCAGATTAAAAGCTACAATAATTGGGGATAGCTCTAAACAAGAGGCAGTAAAAGAAATGGTTGAGAAGATATTTCCTCAAAATATATTTGTTATGCCTAAAAACAATTAATAATACATAGTATTTATCTGTTGTTTCATTGATTTTATTGATATTTGTAAATAGTAATGAACAAATTATGTAGTTATAGCAGTTACCTTGTAATTATTTTAAATAATAAAATTGGTTATTTGTTTATATGACTTTTATTCTAATATAAGGGCCATACCATAAACACTAAATGTTAGAAAATGAAATAAAGGGACACATAAGAAATTTTTTATTTATCGTAATAATAACATTAATCTTTACGCAATTCGAACTTCTCTTCTTGTATGCCGCTAGCAGTTATTACTAATATATAAATGCTGTCTCCAGTGTAAATGTCTCTTTCCGCTGCACTTATGAATACATCTTTTAACAGCGACAATGCCTTCTCCCTGGGAAGTGGAGCCTCAGTAACGTTCTGCATGTTCTTCAATCCAATTTGGTTGTCTAAGAGAGGCTGCAACTGGGCACCAGCGGAGCCCCCGGCGCGGTAGTTGGAGCGTTCGCAATGACCAATCGGGTCGTAACTGTACACGCATCCTTTCCCGTCCGCGTCCAACCCCGCTAACACATTAGACACATAGTACGGGAAGAACCGCTTGTAGTAGAGCATAGTTGACAGCATCTGCGCGACGGCGGGTGTCGACATCGGCTTGTTGTGGTCGTGCTCATACATTTGCATGCGCGCTTGGAGCAAACGGGTGAGGGTCAACGTGTCGCACCAGCAACCGGTGGCGCCTAGTACCGTGCGGTCAGACAGCTTGAATAGTTTCTTTTGTTCCCTTGTGTAAATCGAAAAGCCTGTGCTGAGCCGAGTGTCAGCTCCGATCACTGCATAGTCATCGCCGGCGATAGCTACGATGCTGCCTCCGTTGTCTGCGTATGGCTCGAAACGAACCTGCTTGGCTCCAGGAACTGCATATTCAGGAAAGTTTTCCGCTAAACTCATCATTATGAACGTTTCAATATATAAACTTTTAGGATGAATAGCAAGAAATATCTAACAACAAGAACAATTTCGAATGACAAGCACAATTCTAATTACTGTGATGATTTCTCTTATATTCTCTATGATTTTGACAACTTTGACAAAAAAGTGTTGCCATTAGCTATCAAATATCTCCTTACAACCTATGTTCAATGAACAAATATTAACACAGCGTATTAAGAAGAACACTAAATTATGAAAAGCAATTGTATGCAAAAATTAAATAAAATGTCATTATTATTTTAAGTGACCATATAGTACATACAAAATTCAGTGTTTTAACTATTTTTCCCTTCGATTTAAATTTCAGACAGTCTATGGAATCATTCATACCATGCCAAAAAAAAGTCGTAAATTAGTATTACATGAAAAAATAAGAATAAAATGAACTCAGTCGATTAAAGCTAATTTTATTAATAAAGTTCGGCTGAAGAACAATAAGTTATGGCCTTAAAAAAGTAAAATATGTATTTAAAAAATAAAATCGTACCACGAACCACGTCACCTGTCAATAAAGTTTGTCAAAAATTTGTTCGTGTGAGCCGGTTACAAAAATTAAAATGACTTCGTTGGTGTCGGTAATTCCTAAGTTGTACCAAGAGTACACCACAAAGACACCCAAGAAGCTGAAGATTATCGACGCATATCTGCTGTACATTTTTTTGACAGCCGTAATACAGTTCGTGTACTGCTGCCTCGTCGGCACGTTTCCTTTCAATTCTTTTTTGAGTGGTTTTATTTCAACTGTCAGCTCGTTTGTTCTCGCAGGTAAATAATAGGAAATACAATTCTTATAAAAAGATATTCTAACATCCTTTTTTATTCTACTACAGTATACTACAGCATCATATTACGGTATACTACAAGTGATTATTTATATACTGGCTAATACCTTATAATTACTAATATGCTCGTATATGGGTAGGCCCCACATAACTAAAATGTTTTTTATTAATTAACAATTATGTACATGTTCCTTCACAGTGTGTCTACGCCTACAAGTGAACCCAGAGAATAAGAATGAATTCCAAGGACTGAGTGCAGAAAGAGGCTTTGCAGATTTTATATTTGCCCATCTGGTGCTGCACATTGTCGTTGTCAACTTCATTGGTTAATTTTACTTTCTAATATTATAAACATTATATGTAATTACAGATTAAATTTCTAATAAAAAAATAATTGTTTAGCCTTTCAGTTTAATAGAATCATACCAGTATTGATGATCTTGATGAATGATATTTGAAATCATGATCTATATTATATATATCATCAATAAATTCCTATAATTTAATTTAATACCTCAATTACATTGAAGAAATTAGGGTGTACTATCTTCCCTATTTCATTTCTGTATACTCTTCAACTCAAAAGACTTGTCTTCTAAGCAATTATCACTTCAAAAATAGATATAGACAACTTAACTAAAATTTATATCTAGAATTTGTGATGTACTAGCATCACATTATGCAGATGGAAATGATAGATATGGGAAATTATTGGGATTAAAATTGAGCAATTTCTAGTATCCTTAAATTTCAGTCATTGGTAGAGACAACATTAGATAGATTGAAAGTTGTTATAGAGGTTCAATTGATTCTGAAAAGTCCTAAACATCCACTTTATATTACTTCACTTTGGCTACAATATTCAATCTGAGGTCCATCAAAGTATAGCAGAAACGGCACGAGATACTGCAGAAAGTACATACGAACAAGTGTGTATTTACTTGACAGATGGGGAACCCCCTTCCCGTGCGGTTGGTTACTCTATTATGCTGTTTTCCATTTAATGGGATAGGGTCATTTGTTTTGGAACTCAACTCTTGTAGGTTTTTGCTGAGTTTTTACTGGATGTATGTTTGATTTGTTCTGTGACTAACTTATTTGAATTTATCATCTCTCAATTACCTCAGACATCGGTTCAGACTCAACAAACCAAAATTTATAAATTCCAACTCAGACTATGGGTCCGAAAACACCCCCTTCATAATTACTTTGATTGATCGATTAAATATTACATAGTTATGAATGAATGATTCATTCGATTTCTAATTTGGAAAAATAGGTTTTAGAACTGCATGCATGCAAACATGCATTCAGTCAGAGAGAGCAATTAAGACTTCAGATACTTCATCAGAAAAGTGGTTCTATGCAAAACCAATGAAGTGTTAGATTAATATGAGCCATCATTATGGAAAAATGAAACAATTGCTTACATCTTATCAGTTTTATTTTGACTAGTCTTGAATCAATTTTAAGAGTAATAACAAAAATTTAACAATAATTATAAACCTAAAATATTACTGAAAGTAATCAAGGGAAAGTAATAAAAAAATACCTAATATACAGAGTGAAATTTCATAAACTATGTACTACATTAAAGAATATTGGAATAAGAATGCAAGGTACAAAATATTTTTCTTTTTTATCAAACAAGACTAAGTAATTTCAATTGATGTATCGTCTAGTTTTCTGTTACAACATTAATACTAATTTATTACATTCAGATTAATTTAACACACATGATCTAATAAGAACATTAAAATGTAGAATATCATAATCATATTGAGTGCATACAATATAGATAAATATTATTTATTTGATTTAAGATGTTTCTGTTACAATTGTAAATATAGTACCTACAATAATTGAGAAGCTACTAGACCCCGTTTATATCTACAGACAACGTGCCAGACACAAGCCATAGCAGACAATATTATAATTTCTATGTAAAATATTTATCTGCGCGACTGTGTTACGATACATAAATACGTTGAAACACTATATAGAATATAGAAAAATACTATTTTGTTTGCTACGGCACGCGTCTGTCCCTTTATTTATCGGTAGATGTAAAAGAACCATTGTAATTGATAAACACAGTGAGGCTAAAACGTCTACGATTAGTGTCTTCACAGGGGCGTTTTCCCACCGCAGGTATTCGAAGGTACACACGCGCAGCGCAGACGCGACCACGTGGCGAAGGCGACGCGTTTTTGCTATATCGGTTTGGTTTTATCATTGACAAAATGGATTCTGACTACTATTTGACCTGGTGCCTACGTCACCCCTTCTCTAACGCACTATTCGTCGAAGGATAAAGTTCCATGCGCTCCACTTAGACTCGTGTCTGTCTCCACGGTTCGGTTTACACGGATTTTCTTGCCACATCCTAGAAAAATGTGGAATGAACTTGCTCCACTGGTATTTCCGGAGCACTATGAAGAGGGGTCTACAAAAAACGTGCTTTCTTTAGCTCTCCAAAGATTGCGTTGCATTGGCGAATTCTCAGGTGATGCAAATGTCCATAGGCAACGGTGACTACTTTTCATCAGGTAGCTCGCCTGCATTATTTTTGAACAAAACTATAAAAAAGAAAGCCTAATATTGCTTTGCTTTAGAAGAGAAAATTATAACAGAAGAAAGAGAGAATAAAAATGAAAGTAAGAGTCGCTTATAAGAAATAATGTTATGCGAACGTCCCAATATGGCGGCGTTTGCGCTGCGTGTGCGTCCATGGAACGTGTGCGATTGACGAACGCCAGTACATGTACGTTGATACATTGTATAACATATAATATCTATTTAAAATATTAAGTCGACCTGCGACAATTTTTAATAACTGCTTGACTTTGAAAAAACGGCAAACGGGACCGATATTTTATTATCATAGTTCCCGATGTGATATTTAAATTTAAAGCACTACCAATAAAACTAGAATGTATTAAAAACAAACCTTAAGAAAAAAGTTTATCACATCTAGAGGCGTAAACGTGTTAAAATCGTGGCATATTACATAATAATGAAATGCCTGTTGATAATTATTAAGCCTACGTTTTATAAGTCCAACAAGGAGGGCAACAACAGTGCTCTACCACCTATGGACAACGTCGTACAATATTATAGACACTTACACAATTTTATTATAGAAAAATACACTCTCAAGTTCCTTTCAATAGAAAAATAAGTCGCTTGGTGCTATAAAAAAATTACTACTAAGGCAATTTTCAAAGAATTTTGTATAAAAAAAATAATGCCGGGATACTAAGATATATGACCCAACGACGGCCGAAGCACAGTAAATACTTCGCAACAATTAAACACAATTTGTAAATAATACATATATCCAAAATATCACTACAAATATGGCTACTAATTAATTCAAAGTTACATACAATAATATATTCTCTACTTCTTATTTATTTAGTTGATTGAGAATCGAGACATGTGGAAAGAGTTTGTTCCATAATTATAAAGAAGCTTTATAAGTAACAAATAATTAAAATAATTATAATTCGTGTCACTAACATGTTCACGACTAAGAAATCACTGGTGCGAGTTTTTCCGTGGTGTCTAATCGTGTAAGTACAATCACCAACTATAATTTAATTATTTTGACAAAAATTTTAACACAATTTACTTGGTGGACTTGCGTATCTACTGGTATAAATAATCGTTAGTAAGGGCGTACATAATTCGAATACGAATACGAGAAATCCCTTTCAATTCGTCAAATCCTAACAAATTAATCTATCCTATGTTATTTCTTCTTTCTCGTTTCGACACGCGTGTTACGTCATTACGTCTTCATTTTATATTAATAAAGGAACATAATTATAATAAATATTTACATCAAAACTTCATTCAAAGCAAATTTAGCGTGGCAACACTGGCCGAAGTCGAGACACTGCGATCGCAATAATTATAGTGCCTAAACGTATGATAATCTAATTAATTCAACATTAAGTACGTAAAATCTAAGTTTGTAAATATGAAAAGTTTGCATCAACATCCAAGGTGTCCGTAAAAAATTTACGACACTGTTCATAGCCTCTCGCGGTCTTCTCAGTGTTGCCGACACAAGCGAAGAGTACACTATCACCTAGACGAAAGGGGAACTAAAATCACTTCCACTAAAATCAGCAATCTCGACGACGAGGCGTAAGGGGGTCCGGTTTGCGCGATTCAGAATTGAAAAAGTTCACACGGCAAGGCGATCCGTCCGCTCGGCTAGCGGCGGGCGGCG
>DWRA01004456.1:0-10826 GCA_018250295.1 Spathilepia clonius
GAAACCCTTCAAACTAGAACAAAGCGGCGTTTTACTCCGCATTAGTTCAGCTATGAATGTCTCTAACACCTAAAGATACAAATATTTATTTGAACCATGTATGATAATGTCCTGCGTAAAATACGTTCTATTCGTTAACACATATTATACTGATTATAATTGCGTTGCTACCCTTAGAGGCTTTTTGGAAAACTGCCCTTTTACCCTACAGACTGAATATAGATCTTAATTTAATAAAAATAATATACCCAATATTAATTTTAATAAAAAATAAAAACAAACATACAGTTTCCATTACAACCATTCGTTACGAATAACTGTTGAAACCGAAAAGGTTGCGTGCTAATGTACACTACAATTTCACCTATAAACCGTACCTACCCACTCGTTAAGCCAATTACGGTGATCTACGACCATTGTGTTGATATTAAGTATTTATAAATTAGCGACTCTTTTATTAAAAACCCAAGCGTTATTAATGAAGTGAAAACGAATGTGCCTCGTTCCCGCCATGTGGCCTTAATTGCATAGTTTATGAGGTTTTTGTGGGTTCTTTGGTTGTTTTAGTTGCTCAGTGGTACGTTGACTAGGTGCCTGTAAGCAGTCTTATTCTGCTGTGCGTAAATGAACTCTATGAGTATTTCCTTGTAGCAATATGGGTTTCGGTATAGAATAAAAAAATATACTTCAAAAGTTGTGATAACCCAGTGGTTTGAAACCTACCCTCTAAATTGAAAATTATGTATGTATTAGATATTAATTATGACATTAGAAATGAATTATTGTTGAAAATGTGATGGGAAACGTCGTCAGGAAATCTGCGCCCCTGAGAGTACTTTAAAAAAGAGGTTCTCAAGTGGTACGAGACTACCAATCTGTTCTAGAACAGTGCGTAGGACTAATTGACCCATTACGAATGATTCTACTTTTAATTATTACTACTAATTATGTTTGATACATTGAAAAAATTGCCACTAACTAATTAAGTAGCATCTTCCGCTAACTAAAACGTCACGTTTACCTGCAAAATATCTCTCAATAACCATTTTGACAAAAAACCCCGACCCCATTAAATCACAGGTATCACAAGATCATTTAAAAATTCGGAGTCCGTCCACGGCCAAAATTGTAATTAAAAGACGATTTTTAAAGAATCCCTTTGTTTTACGGTCGGAGGTACAATAAATCTTATGCTCGTACGAATATACCATCAAACGCATATCAACACATTTATGTTTCGTTTGATTCATTGTAAGGATCAAAGTTTCCGGCGGAGTCGTTTGTAAGGATGCTCGGCGCCACACGTACTTAATATGGATTACGCGTGTGCTTAGCTAAGATTTCTTTCTTCATAATATATTCGATGTGCCCAGCGCTGGCCCGACCATATTAGCGTCAGACGACTTGAAATCGCCCTTTTATACAAAATATCCCCAATAAAGTTTATTGCAAAATTAAAAAAGTATTTATTGTGTATTGTGCTTGTAACAACCGGCCATCGTCATTGGATCGCTAAATAAGACCGCTAAATAATATACCCTCCAAATTGGACCTAGACGTTTCGTTTGAAGCTTCATTGAACTTAGGTCCCATTTTCAATGGACATTTAAACCGTAGGAAGGCAGGCATATAATGTCTATTAAATGCTCCGTACATTAATGCATCTAATACTGCCTAACCAGTCACATATACAGCGGTATATAAAAACTTGCATATAGTCGCATCTAGGTATGATCAGAGCAACGATCTTAAAAGAGTTTACCAGCAAAATAACTTGGTTTAATTTTCCGTGTCTTATTTGAAAGTTTTATTTTATCTAACACATCCTACAATCCTTTAACGTTAGAACGAATGCGGCGTGTGTAATTTAAGACAAATGTTGAAACCACATTAGCCCGATCAGATGAGATTTGTTTTGGTCCAAGGCATAAGATTTAGCGTTGTCCAAGGTTGTATAAGTCTGCAAAGCTTTTTGTAACTATTTCTGTTTATATTTTATTACAATTACATCTGTTAAGTTGTTGCTATGTTTGTTATAATAAACGTTCACTGGAGTTTCCGGAATTTCGTGCCAATTCCGTGCGTTTAGATTATGTATATTTCATATTATGTTATAAAATATTCTTCTACCGCTATAACAATTGTAGACTTTTATAGAAAACTAACCAGAGCAATTATGTGCAGCTGGAATATTTGCATTCACAAATAAAAAAAATTGTTTGATTAAAGATATGCAAAAGCTGTAGTAAATACTCAGTAAGATGCAAATAAATCAACATATCGCAGCAAAAAATTCTTTTTCCCGCTTAATCTCATGAACTAAACCAAATAACCACAACACGACTCTACGTCTTTGCTGTCACTGAGTCAACAAAATTAATGTCAATCACTTTTATTGGCGGATGTGTAAAAACGGTAGCAACGACTCCACGGTCGCGTCAAACGATAAATTCTTAGAAAAACTACAGATAGTTATCAAGTCCCGAACTATCCCTAATTTACAACTTTGGTTCCTCGCCCCGTGGTTTTATTGAAGTATTTTCGGCCTAATTAAAATATCTTCACCCATTCCAAAGAAATCTGCTTTATTAATTAAAGAACCTTAGGTTAGGAGTTGTGGAAAGTTGTTCGAGTCATTAAATTTTCAATATCAGTGTTGGGGTAATACATAAGCCAATATTAGGAATGTTTTGCGCGAGGGGTGGAATATTTTGTTAATGTAGCAATGTTTTTACACATCATATGTACTTTTTTCAATATTCAAAATATACGAATATTTGTTCAAATATTATTACATTTAATTATAAATGCACATACATTTTTTTTGTAAGTTGACGATAATTCCCTTGTAGAAACTCAAAACATCTATAAATCAGTTGCGTTCGCATTCACATCGGCAGAGGTGTGAAACTATTTAAAGTAATGCTTAATGCTTACTAAGTCCGGAACGATAGACCTCACATGTAAATCGTAAATATTTTAAAACCGTATCTGGGCAGCGACAAGCCGTTTACGTCTCTTAAATCAAGATTAAGTGCGTCCATACGGGTTATACCTCAAAACTTGTCGACAATAAATCAATGAGTTAATAAGAAATTCGCCCCGACTAATTCTAAGTGACTTCAAAGACTTAAAAAAGGAATTAGTTACAGATAACTACCATAAGGAACAGTGGTAAACAAGCCGATGATGTCATCACTTTTGTGGTTCTTGGTTTGATTCCCGACACGGCGAACTAAATGATGGGGCAACAATGAACGAAGCTGTGATTTACTTATCTTTAGTAAAAATACTTACATAGAATATATTTGCTTATGTCATAGTTATTATTATAATCACATTTATCGTCACTGCTATCATTGCAGACTATTCCGACACCCCTGTTAGTAGCCAATTGCATAAAATTAAATAATATTGTTCCTGTCAGAAGTCATACAAGCATTTTGAAAATATCAGGCTGAAACTGGCCACAAATCTTCGTCTTATGTGTACTGATGAAGCTTTGTGGCCATGTATCCCCGTATTTTAGAGAAAGATTCGCGCTCATAGTGGAACATACAAAAGCTTGCAGCCATAAATGTAGGTTTAAATAAAAATTGGTCAACATCAAAAAGCCCAAGATGATTGTATCAATACCAGATACCTAAATTACAGTACATTCATATTAACCGTACCTTATTTTATTCCCAGTCATTACATATTTACGTTTCGACTACGCTCTTAAAGAGCCAATAGTGTCAAATACAGTAGGCCCTACACCTGCCAGTTTGTCTATTCATGCTTAAAGACTATGTACGTAAATAACTGCCCCAGTTACCTACGAAGACATTATGATGGTAGTATACAAATGCCAGCAAATAATGAACTCATCATATTCAAGCCGTTATTACATTCATCTTCGATTTATGTAGTGTCACCTAATTTCGTCATTCTCCATTGTATTCCAATCTCCACGACCACACGCTATGAGAATACATTTCGGTTTGTATTCAACAGGTGTAGATTATCATTTTATGCTTAATGAATTATTAAAAGAATAATCATGTCTGCCAGTGGGAAGTAACTGAATTCAATTAACTTCCAAGCGATTTTCATTTTGCCTTAGAAGAAAATATTAAATTTAAACTGGTAAAATTATTTGCGGTTCAAATGCGGCGAGACGTTATTTTAACAGTTTGTGCTGCTATATTCTGGTATAAAGTCAGTCTAGAATAAGGGTGTCTAAAATATGCGTATCAACAGAATACACTTTCAAATATTTTATACTAATCAAAAAGGGTCCAATATCGAAAATACAAGCACCCCAGTGAAATATAATAACAAAATTAAAAAATACACGTGAAACGCGAAACTGATATTGCTTAACGATGCATAAAAAATCGATTCCATAAATAATGTTGTCGTTTGTTCAAGTTTACAGGGCCGAGTATCTTGTAATGGATCACTTAATTTCGATTACCTCGATGGACGTGGGCCGAGAACAATACAGCGCCGGAAATTACTCGTTTTCGCTTTTTGATCGTTTTTCACTTTATTTTCGATACGAACTGGCGAGTCGATCTTAAACAAATAGTGACACAACCACAGTAAGTTGATCTCTCGAGTTGTCTCTTCCAACCCTTTTTAACTCACAATTGCAAACGCAACGCGGTGCAGGGAAGGCATTATTAAGTTGGCTGTTATGCATTATTTACTGTAGAATGCCCCTTTAGACGATGAAGCGTATCGCTCAAACTCGCAGCCATTATTTTAATGGCCAATCAATACATTCCCCGTAGTTACAGAACATATTTCACGTCGGTTCCTCCCAGGATAAACTAATTAAGTTTGTTTGAGCATTCGCTTTGTAAATTGTTTGGTTTGGATCATTATTAAGACGATGTTTAGGGTATTCAATTTTCCCATGCGTATATTGCCCCGGGCTTCTACTGCGGTTCGACCCCTTGACGAATTAACAAATTTAGGTCAGAACAAATTCAAAACAATAACAGTATATGAAAATTTGGAATACTCAAGAGTTGTACTTTTTACTAGCTTTTGACCGCGACGTCGATTGCATCGCAGCAGATTAAAATTTCTTTAAATCCTTTTGTTATAGTTCAGTATTGCATATTTCACGGGTCACAATTTTAATTACTATCCTATTAGCAGTATATTACAGATGTTAAATAGTGCCAATGGTAATAGCACCAGGTGGGCTAAAAATCCACTTATCACTTCCATTGAAAATTAAAAGATTCTATACTTCCTTTTTTATTATGGATGTAATCTGATACTTTAATGTGATAAGTTATTTTATTGACTAAATGTCTTACCTAAAGAAAATTTATGTAAAAATCCACGAAAACAAACATACATTAAACAACAAACAACTAGATCTATGAATATTTATAACAAAGCTACCGCCGGGAGCCACATCTGAAAATTTCGTCTTCCAAAATTTTATAAATATTAAGAAAAGCCACAACCCCGTTGGATTATGAAGAACACTGGGAAACCTTGGGGAAGTTTCCACAAAAAATGGCTAATAAGTCAATTCAAAGTCCAAAAAAAGGAACTTTTGAAGACTGTCCCCGTCCTTAAGGATTAAATCCTGAAACAGACACAGATGCTCTATTAAAATACTTAAGTTTTCTAATAATACAAATGGACTTTCCCACTCGGTTCCAGTAATAATATTATTATTATCCCCCTCGATTGAAGCGTCACCGCTGTCAACTAGCCGAAGTTTCGCTGGGAGCATTTTTATTTACGTATCGTCAGATCCGGGTAAAATAAATTCCTTTGGCTTCCCAACAGTATTTATTCTACGGTTCCAATTCATCTTCCTCTATTCTGAAATTAATTATTTGATTTCGTCCGTGTAATTTTTTATAGTATCAAATTATGCTTTGCAATGGTGATTGCAATTGTTACATTTGCTTCTCTGTATAATTCATACCACTTCGTGGAGCATCACAATTAGAATTCATGTAGGTACTAGACATATTTTACCTCAGAGTAAATATTAAAAGATTAAGCCTAACCCATTTTACGATCAACGCAAACGTGAGAATAAAGTCGCCCTAACGTCATACTAAACATATCAGTTACCTCTTAAAAAAATACGTAATTATATATATCAATTTTGTTGAAGTAGCAAACGAGCCCAAAATCATCCTGATGGTGGCCATTGTCACTCACGAACTTATGAAATCAACCACGGATGAGACTAGAGCCCAATCTGAGATCCAACCCAGATTTCTCGGACAAGTATGTCTCCCTTACAAACCTCCACACTCTTCAAACCAGAATACAGCAGCTTACTTTACATTGTTGTTATTAGGTATATATAGATATGGCGGTGGTACTATCGAAATCGTACTACAAAAGGGTCTACCACCAGTGAAAGATTACGGATATACTATTAGCGACCTATATGTATCACTAGCATATCTACTTACCAGACTCGCTCTATAAACAAAACCTTATTACTCTATTGCTTTTAATTTTAAAAGAATTTCATATTTGGGAATGGAGATTCAACAGTGGGTTAAAATATTGTTAGTAAGGTCATCATAAAGAATAGGATGACTTTACATTCTACCTACTTTTTGCTACAGGTTTGATTGCAGAATTATATGTAATTAGGGTATCAATAACCGATTCTGGTTTGCCAAACTTCCCATAAGTTGACCAAGATACTTTTTAATTGATTGCATGCGTCAATTTGTATTAAGTGGCAATTATTTTACAATCAACATTCAATCTCTAAAATATCAAAGGAGAATGTGTTGGATTCAAACCCAGACTTCTTCGTTATTACCACACCATTAAGGTACCGTAGTTTTAATACATTGTCATATAAGCAACCAATCTTAACAGAACAATGCTTCCGAAATAAGCTCAGAACATTCTATAGAATTTCCATCCTCATGATACCATCGTACATCCCTGGCATGCATACATCGCGTTACGCTCCGTTGAATGAAACTTGAGTCCGTAATTCCAAAAGAGCATTTAAAACCACACAATTACAGTCCCTATGTACAACACATTAAAATGCCATATCCCGTGTAGAGAAATTGGGTATTGAGTTAGCAATGTCCAGCATACGAGAGAAAAAAGTAAGAATCCACCATGTCTGACCATTTCCGACGGCTATTATTCTGTCTCCCTCTATATCCGCTACCGGTTGTCGCGAAAACAAAATACTGCTAACAAAACGAGAATTTCGCAATACCTACTGGGCTTAAAAACAATGACATTGAACAATGATCATGTTCTGAGACCACAAGTGGCTATTCAGTTCTTATTGAACTAAGACTTTTTGGTCTCACGAATCAAATTCGAATAGATTACAGCGGACGAAGGCTTTCAACGTCAGTCAGTTCCTTTATCTCATTGAATACGTTTATTAGTGCATTATGAGTTCGGATGTACAAATGAACTGAATTACTTAATAAAAGCGTTTATTCCTTTAATAGAAAAAGCAAATACATAAAGATTGTATATATGTAAATTTTAGGCGTCGGTAAACAAAATATTATATTTTAAATTAAGGATGCAGTGGATTAGACATGTAAGTAAAATTGTTTTTGAAAGTACTAACTGTGTGTTTGTTGAACTTAAATTACACAAATAATAGTTACAAATTATATGGATTGTAGTTCATCTTTAAACTACAAAAATTTTGCAACTAGGTTTTACCCAGGACTGCGTCCGATTTGATTGTATTTTATGATGATAATATATTGGATTGTATTGTTGTATCCCCGATTTCTGTCGTCTTACAATGTTTAAATCTAATCATAAGCTTTCCAACACGAAAGTTTTATCAAAACAAGTACAGGTAACTTTATGTAGTACTCGTACAAATATACAGATAATGTTTAGTCTTATAATGGTATAGATTTGCACCTTATCTTGACAGATAAAAGTAAACTTTTAACAACGATATAAAATATTGAGACAAACACGATTTTTCAATTTTGACTCACTTCCTCCTGAGCGTTGGCAACAACAACAAACTGTAAGTGAAAAGTTCAGTTTTACAATATAAAGCCATCCCCACACTTTACTGAATATTTTTGTTTCAAATATAGATATTATTGGAAACTTTGTCTTTTTTACGTTATTTTAACAAAATTAACTTATCATTTTTAAAGTTTCATCATACCACTATGAATAAATGCCTAAATAATAAACACATTAGAAATTATTACAACTTCAATAGTTACACCGAGTTTATTATCCTCGCAATTTAATGTTTTTTTGGTTAATGTCTTAACGTGTAGATAAATAGGTATATTAATATTTACTTTGATATACTCTTAGCTGTTCCACATAGTATTGTTGGTGCAAAAGGCATACCGAAATCTTTTAATGTACTTTTTCCGCTTGTTCAAGTACCATTCTCCTCATTCAGCCTGATTACTTTATAAGGAGCGATATGTAAGGAATAACGTAAATGAATAGATAGAAATATTTATAGTTATATAAATAAAATTACTGATATTATTAGGGTTACTGCGAAAAATCATATTACATATTACACGCTTTATCTATTGAGACAAACAGTAACGGTTTCTCATGATCCCGTAAAATGGGTTGAATCCTTTAGCCTTGGTTCTAAAACACCCAATATTGACACACGGAATCATAATTTAATTTTCTACAAAATGGAGGTGCTTGTAGCAAAAATTAGGGTGCGTAGCAATAAATCACTTAGGGGCTAATAATGTGTGCTTATGAATTTATGGGTAAAACTTTTTGTATCACGCCACAAGAGTTGTCACGGAATATGCGCCATGGAAATATGAATAATATTAATTTCTCACTTTGGTTAATTAGGAATAAGTTATCGGAGGTGTGATTAGGAAAACGGTTTAACGCCTTTATTATTTTAATTGTTAATGCCCTTGCACGCTTTTCTATTTCTCTGTTAGTATAATAAGTAACACAGTAATTGGCATTGAAGTATTAAACAATTTAATATATTTTTTTATTTATACTAGTTTTCGTTCTGTAAAATTGTAAAAATAAAACTAATGAGACGATTGTCCTATTGGATTTATATTTTTTTTATTAAATAACAAAAGTAAAAACTATACATGAGATGTAAATAAAAATAAAGACGTCCAAAAATTAAGATGTGCTAATTAAACTTATTAATTCAAAATAGTTCATACAATAAAATAAGTAACAGAAACTCTTTAACCGATTAATTAATACGTTATAAGAAAAACCAAAAGTACACAAACAATCGCTATAAAAATCTTAACAGAATATCTACGCACATCTACGATATCTTCCCATAGAAACGGGAACTCAAAGGAACAAAACTCCCTAATTGCCACATAAAACAGTCCTCACCCTTTTAATCATATCGAAAGAGTAATCTTCCGGCCGGATGGACCAACGACAGTCCTAAATTACGTACATAATACACGCCCTTACGGTGTGGTAATAAGGGCGAGATTCCTGTACATAACGTCAATCTGTTATCGGAGACCAATTTCGAAACTTCCACGAATAGCGCTCTATCATATTCCAAATTCGTTTTTGATTCGTGAAAATCTAATTTAGAGATCTTAATCTTTCATATTTCTCTCATCTTTAATCTTATTGGGATGAATTTCTTAAGTTTGCGGAAGGAACGCTATATTTGTTTAGTAGTAGTAGTAGTTTTTTTTACACATT
Organism: Spathilepia clonius; assembly: GCA_018250295.1. Taxonomy (NCBI): domain Eukaryota; kingdom Metazoa; phylum Arthropoda; class Insecta; order Lepidoptera; family Hesperiidae; genus Spathilepia; species Spathilepia clonius. The sequence goes on from DWRA01004456.1 coordinate 9,682, forward strand.
TGTATAGTTAGTAATATTTAAAAAAAAATTAATTGCCTTGTAAAGATATACATGTGATCTATGGACATTTTGTTTTTCGTTTTAATACAAAGTAACGATTTATATTCAGCCAACTATAATATCGGAATACAATTATTAATTTTTAATTACACTTTTCTTCTCTAGTTTCTACCAAATTAACGAAATAGGTACCGAACATTTATAATTCGACTAATCAAAATTCTCTAGGAGGTATTTAAAAAAAAAGAAATTAACTGCATAGTTTTAACTACAAATGAACTACTACTACTACTGCAAGTTTATCATAAAAATTAAAAAAAAAATACGTAAAAGAGAATATTTATCTTTTTTATTTTTTTATTCAAATAAAAAAAGGCTTTATCGCTAATGCGATTATGGCGCCCTGGTGAGTATACAGGTAATATTTCACACACATTAAATTATCTATGAACTATTATCAATCAACTTGAATATTTTACTTAGATTATGCATATTATTTAGTGGCTTGTCTGTGACATCTTAATTGGTATGGATGAGTTTTCACTTAATGTGTTATTCGTTAGTGTCACTTATTCTAGATTCTAGTCATATAGTTAAAACTCTAAGTATGCTTCCAACGCTGTGTGCTTATCTCCTATCAAGAGCGCATACAACCATTGTAATGCAAAGATCACTGATATTGTATTTAAGATGCTATCAAGATTCGGTTGTACAAATATGTAAGAACTTGTAAAACAATTTAAATTATCTCCCGATTCAATTCACGTTAAGGCGAACAGTATCAGGACTTTCGCCTCGGGTTTATCGCGAGTATTTGACCGTTCAAGATACTGTCTTGATTACGACCGATCACACTATATACTATATTATCTCATATTTTCTCATTTAGTATGTTGTAGTCGCTTTTTCTTCTTGCATGCAATTTTCACTTATAAATGTTACACGTTTCTCTGTGTTGACTGATATTTTTTTCGCTTTATTTTAGTTTAATTACTTTGGTGATCACTGAATAAATAAAAGACTAAATGTTGGTATAAATAAACCGATGCGTGCATGATAAATCACAACGACGATGGACGATGGACGATGGACGATGGACGATGGACGATGGACGATGGACGATGGACGATGGACGATGGACGATG
>DWRA01004457.1:0-10823 GCA_018250295.1 Spathilepia clonius
AATTAGCGAAATTATGTACATATACATCGTTTTTTGTTAAAAACTATTAACTTTCATTGATACTATTCTTATAGATGTTCTCATGAGTTCTTAAATATGTGAAGGAATAATTCGGACTTAGCTAGCATGATGGATTATGGCCAAATCTCCTCTCTTTCAGAAAAAACCCACGTTCAGCATAGGGACAAGAATGGGTTCACTTGTGGTATATTCATTAAGACAATAAATTGTTTCTAAAATACACAATTGTTTAAAGAAAATAATACTGATACTCTACAGTGATGTAATATATTCGTCACCGTATATTTTACTTTAAAATATTTGAAAGCTGTAAATTATTTTACAAAGAAAAACCTCCATTTTACGTTAATTAAATTGCCTTTTTGTCTTCCATCTGTAATTGACAAGTACCTTTGTCGTATTAATAATGAGTTTCCCGCTAATGAAAGCCTCAAATAGCAATACTAATTTGACACAAAGCTTCAAAGAACGAGAAATCCTCATGAATTATGAAAATCAACGCAATTATCCGACAAAACGGAATCGTCGCTAAATTTCGCTTCACCCGAGGATTTTCTGTATTTTCCTTCAACATGTTTAAACATGAAGTATGTTTCGTATTTTATTTTCTTTATCGTGCCATAAATCGGAGACTGTCGTGTGTACATTGCACTGATTGGCTTTATGTACATTATGCTTGTATTCTTTTAATTGAATGCAAAAAATATGAAGCCGTTACTGTGTATGCATATTTTTATGAACATTTATTTTATTTTTAAAATATATTGTTGCCGCTATTGTCATATGGTTCATTTTGAACCTTGACAAACTATGCAAAACTCTGACAATACAGTTAATTCATTAAAGTTGTAATTTAGAAAATAATTCTGTAATTAGAAGTAAGTAAAATATATAACAAAACATAAGCAAATAGGTTTTATAAAAAAATCCAAATATCAGATAAAACAACTAAAAGGCAGCTTTTTCATTTGGTAAGTCATTTTTATTGTGTAAACACTACACTTCATTGCTACAAGTCCTAGCCGTAAATAGTGGTATTATGAAAATTGATTTCAAATTTTCTAACACGCAAGTGCGGATACTAGTATTCAACGCAAGCATTTGCAAATATTATCATATCCTTTGCATGTAACTTTAGTGTATTTTTCAAACTTTTGTGTAACTTTCAGCATGTTTGTATTATGTATGTTTGTGTCAAATCTTTTAACAGAATTTAAAACTAGTCAACTCGACAGATTGAACTGTAGTTTTTCATATACGTTTGTTTAGATGACAATGCACGATTAGCTTAGTAACGTCATTTTATAATCAATATGGCTGATGCCCCAAGTTGACGAACCAAATATTTTTCCCGCATCCCTATGAAATAGGTATGAAAAAGTTTTCTTAGAAGAATACGAAAAGCTAAATAACTTTACTAGAAGCTTTTTTTAAACTATTTTACTAATTTATTTGCCTTGAGGTACATATTATTGGAAATGTTAGTATTTACTATTTACTTGTCATATTTACGACACAAGACGATTTAACTAAACCCTCACAGCTTATAATGCATCTGTGACCGTCGTATAATCTCATTCAGGATTTCTATCTTACTTAGCCTTGGTAACAGATGTGTATGGTTGCAGTGATCAGATAACTAACCTAATGGACTGCATGCTCGCTTCACCACTTCAATAACAGAAATTATGGCTACGATTGCATATATACTGTAAAGTTTGTATTTGCGTACGTATATTATGTACAATAGCACCTATAGGTTTCGGGTAAAAAATGCGTAATGTCGATTATTAAAATATATGTATTATTCCAATACGCTACACTAATAATTTATTTCACCCTTTCCTTTATAAAGATCATATACAACATACATACATTGTTAACTACAATTTAAACAATAATTTGCACCTTTTAATAACTGATTTACGCAGTGGTCATATTTGCCAAACCTTAGAGCAACTCAACAATTGGTTAGTGAAGTTTTAGTATGCGAGAGTAAGAAATTACAATAAAAATCGTAAAAAATAAGTCATTTTCTTTACTTTTTCATTTATAATTACTTTGAGAATTCAATCTAACAAGCGACACTATCGAATGACGCAATTTTACTGTGTTTTTTCCAGAATGATTTCAATTTTGAAAAAAGATAAGGTCTAACTATACCTTTGACTAATTGAAATCGGCATCGTATGCTCTTCACATTTTTCGCTATTCCTTACACTTTCGTATATCCACCAGCGCATTCAAAAACATCATCCTGTATATGAGTATCCCGGATAGAAAACGGAACAATAATATTAGACCGGTAACGCTGCGTCACGCTCGTCAATCATGTGTAGATCTTAACATTTTAGAATCTAAGGATGAAGTTCCATCCTCATCAACAGGACTCGTAGCAGTGCTCCATGGTTCGATTGACACGAAAGTTTGTGTCACGAACGTGCGAACTGTGGAATGAACTTCCTCCTAAGGTATTCACGGAGTGCTAAGACGTGGGCTCTTCAAAAAGGTGCAAAAAGGTCTCGTCCAAAGCCGGCGATGCTGGCGACCTCTCTGGTGTTACTATCATAGGCGACGGTGACTACTTTCAATCAGTATCCTTAGTATGAGTTTTTTACGTTTCAGCGACTCGATCGTGGCTAACGAGTTGGCTCATACTTCTAACAGCGCCCCTACGGAACGTATCGGAACTAAATATTTCGCTGCTAGGAGAAGAATGGGCCAACTCATTAACTACGAGCGAGTCTCTGAAACGTAAAAAACTCGTACTAAAGATACCGGTAGCCCGTCTGCCTTATCGTTACGATAACGTAATGTAAAAACAACAAATCTAAGTGAATAAGAAAAAATCTAAAAAATTAAGGTAGAATCTTGTACTCACCAACCCATCGTTCTTTATCGAGCCACGTCAGGTTGTCCGCCTGAGTGTCGTAGTAGCCGAGCTTCACGTAATGGTTGTCCGTCAGTTGTTCTATCTGAGTCAGCGCTATTCGATCGCCTTGAGAGGAAAACGCTACTAGACCCTGGAGAAAAAGTTTACATCACATACTGTTTGCGTACTTGTTGCAAAATTTGAGGAAAGAACTAAAATGTATTAGATGTCAAAAACTATTAAATTAATGGTAAGGTGCTACAACTATTTCTGTAACATCAGTGTAGCGCTATTATGTTCTGGTCTAAAGAGCGTGGTAAGGAGACTTACCTGAGGCATTCCAACTTAGTCCTCAGGGGTTGCAACGCGTCTGTGGTTGACTTTAATTAGGAGTCCAACTTTATCTAAGGTTGATTACAGATGTCCATAAGCAGCAGTTTGCACTTACCGTGAGTTGGACTGCACGATCGTTTGCCACTTTTATGTTATAAAAAAACTTTATAACAATGTAAAAGTCTTTAACTTTACTCCTAAGACTAATCGATGTGTCAATCATAAAGCTATTTTAACTTTTTTTAAATTGTAAATGTTTTTATATTTTTTGAGATTAATCGACAAAATATGCGGAAGTCGAACCGTTAAGTAAAAATTAAGACGTCCATCTTTAAGGATAAATGGCGAATATTTTTATTTGAGATTGAACGAGGAAAATAAATCAAGAAACCTTTAACAGTAATTGCTTGGTTATTTTTGTGTTTTTATAAGCTCCTAAATTGTTAAACTTTGTTTATTCTTAAAATGTAACATTCTATTTATTTTTCTCTATTTACTACATAATATATACCACGTTAAAAGATACTAAATGTGAAATTTATATATTAATGTTATTGAATCATAGACATAATTACAATATATATTACTCTTTTATTCTACAATGTTTTGCTAACATTTTCAATGTACATATCTGCAGACATATCTACAGATTCATTATACATGTGCATTAATAGCCCTCCGGCAGTTTTAAGTAAATAATATTATAAGTTTTAATTAAGCCGTAAAACGTATTCATAATATGTATCATAGCAACAGGGGTCTTAATTACATTTTATCTCGAAATTCAACCTGCAAAGTCATTAAGTTAATGAGCATTGCCTAAAATTTCATCAATTTACGTTGAAAAACAATACTTTAAAGACTAATGAAATGTATAATATTTAATGAGCAAAAGGTACGTTTACTTACAGATACTCCTAGGAATGACGTGGAATTAATTGCTTCGTATATGTCGTCGGCGATTTTCTTATTGGTGTACGTGAAGTTTTTCAGACTTAATCCACTTTTTTCCAGCTTTTCCATAGTTTTATTGAACGCTGTAATTTCAAAAACAGTTAACTTCGTTTGATAGGCGTTAAAACTAGTATGATCTTTGACCGGGCAGGTACCTTCGTCATTCCTACTTCTAGTGTGAAACAGTTCTTGCAAACTAATGGAAGGGTAGTTGTCGGCTGATTTACACGCGCCTCGTAGTCCTTATGAGTATTAACGAATTTGTGATAGGCTGTACATAGAACCCCTGTTCTATATGGAGTTGCTTACAGATATTCACGAACGACAGTGAGCACTTACCATCAGGTGGACTGCATTCTCGTTTGCTACTTCAATCGCATCAAAGCTTATTCTAACAATAACCTAGCTTACAACTTACAACGTATCTGTATAAATAAGCATAGAATATATAATTATAAACTTGATTCGTTGAGTACCGTTCTCAGCAAAACACTCATTAGGAGAGTTACGCAACATTAATTGCATTTCAAGATAAGCATTCTGTAATTATCGTGAGTTACGCCGAGCTTCAGGCGTTCGAATAAATTATTGACATTAACGAAAAACAGAATGTTGAGTAAATAAAAAATATACGGTTCGTCGACTGACACGCCAATTAATTTAATTGACAGAAATGCATACACGTAATATTTACTCATTGATAAATAATACAAATTTGAAGTTATTTGGTTAAAAGCTTAATTAAAACTCCTGGTACTAATTGTGTCGAGTAATGTTCTATGAGATACATAGTTATCTCAATGGTGAGGGCTGATTTTGCCATGATGTATTATCGATTACAAAGAATAACTAAAGTTAGTATAGATTTAGGTATGAAAATATTTTAAGCTTCAAATTTACTAGTAGCAAATCGGTGTACCTACTTACTATCGTAAATAAATCTTGACTAAAAACCAAGACATCAAATATTGGATAACAGGTTAGATTGTTAGTTAATTGGTCTTCTGTTAAGCTTTTTCTATTTTCTTTAAATTCCACAACTTAGGGTTGTCTGGAAGAAATCTCTTATTAGCGATGAGATCTCCTTTTGTATTGTTTCAAGTCTGTATTTTCCATTGCGTTCTTTCAATATTTTTATGTGCAACAAATTGTATTATGACCTACAAAATATTTTGATAGTTTATAAGGGCACTAAAACTCGTTGGTGGTTCAAATTTCGCAAAATAATTTTTGGTTCTTTTGGTTTGAAAGTATACCAAGAGATCATGAGACGTTCCAACTTAGTTCTTAAGGGTAGAATCTTATTTATAATCTAGGTTACTCCTGCCTATTCAAACTGATGTGGCATTACTTAGGCAATTAACCCAGGCAAATACATCAGATGACCCGTATAACTTTATAACACTTTTTTAAAACTCCAAAAAACATTTCTTCCAAATACTTTCAAAGAAAGAACAACGGCAGTGTTAATAACCATAAAACAAAATTCCCTTGCACAGCGGAAGAGAAAACAATTTGGAAAGCAACAAATCGTCACCTTTGCCGATGGAGACCGATCGTTCATGAGAATTGTTTTTCGTGACGCGCTGACAAATCCTTTTCTGCTGTTTTTTCATGTTCCTTTCCAGTGATGACCAAAAATAATGCAATGTTAACACCCTGGCAGATTAGTTACTTTTAGCATTTGCGTTTTAGCGATTGCATCAATGCCGTTATCACGTGTTGACTTGCTAGTCGGGGTATCGAAATCGCGCGTTTTAGTGACTGAGTCAATGCTGCATTGCGTCTTTTGCGTTACGAATCAAGCGTTCAAAAGCAGCTCCGATAGATGCCCAAACACTTATTTCTACCTAATAACAGCAGTCATAAGCGCTGCTGTATTCTGGTTTCAAGGGTGTGGTAACTTAACGAGGCCTTCCAACCTAGTTCTCAGGGGTAGCAACGCGTCTGTGGTCGACTTCAGTTGGGATTCTAGTCTTATCTGAGGTGGATCACAGATGTCCATGGGCGGCAGTTGCCGCTTACCATCAAGTTGAGTGCATGCTCGTTTGCTACTCCTTTATATAAAACAGGGTGTGAGGAGTGTAGCCTTTGATCGCTGCATCTATTTTCCGAAAATCAGGTAAATCTCTAATCGCATATGATGAAAGTAGTATATCTGCTGACTTTTATGCCCATTTCCATTTATAGTACAAGAAAGTAAATCCGTAAAATTATGCGATTTATTTTTAAGTAGCTAGTCAACCACGAGACCAGTGTTCACTGCTATTCATGGACAATTGGAATCAACCACAAATAGGGTAGGCATAAAACCATATTTCGGCCACAAATGCGTATATGTGCCTTACGACTACGTTGGAAAATCTCATATCTTTTACCGCATTTAATTTACTCACTCTTCGTTTTATTTACTAAATTCGTTTTTCCTTTTATCATTATTATTAGTAGTCGTACAATTATTAGTAGTTCTAAATAAATTCTTTTTTATCTTTAATAAGAAGTAATGACATGAAAGTTCGGTTTCGGCAGAAACTGTTTTAGTTGAAAAGTCTGTTTCAGTCGGACACTAATAAGAACCCTTAAAAGTTCGTAAAAGAACAATTTCGTAAATCAAATCCCCACTCTAAACGACAAGGAAAGGGAATTATTTTGCGTGACTGGCAGCAATGCTTCCGCGTGTTCAATGAAGAGACGGCCGTAATAAAATGCATTTTTCATACCAATTTGGACTTTTAACATGATACACTTGAAGCGAAGTGGGAAGGTATTTGCAGAATTGGTGTTACATTCTTGTAGTAGGAAATAGTCTCATTTTTATGTCGATTATATGTAACGAAAAATACACGAAATAGTTTATTTTCGAGAATTCATGTAATTAATTATAGAGTTTAGTTGAATAGATTGTGTGATAGAAATTGTTTCGATGGAGTGATACCCAAAATTAATGTGCTTTTTGTTCTAGATTTTTGTAATAAGTATATTAGTGGTTTTATGTTTCTTAATCAATTTTAAAGTGACAGCTACAACAAGAGGTAAATTCAAGGGCTTGAAACTCTGTTATGTTATTATCATTTTCGTATTTATTTATTAAATTGCATTATTTTTGCAATGATAAAAGACGTTCAAAAATGTTTATACCTAATGCGACTGCCCAAACAGCATCATAGGCCAGAGGTGCTTCCTGGTATCCCTCAGGATACCTTTCCCGTTCGATGTCATACCCTGCTTCTCGTAATGCTTCGTTCAATCGAGATCTGAAACAATAAAGATTTTAGAACCTCAAAGTATACAGCAGAGCACTTTTGATACCAGTAATTCATTATGACCTTACTTTACCACCATGATATAAGAGGCATAGAAATCAAGTACTATACGTTCAGATAATTTCATCTTTTTCATAACCAGCTTCCAACTTATGTAGGAACACAGAATATGCTTACCCATATTAAGCATATACGTAAATATATAACATAATGTTATTATTATTGATGCTTCGTATTATGCCATAAGTCCATGGTGTATTTTGTAGCTTCGTCCGTCTTAACATCTTTTATATTAGGACAAATTTTCCTATAGATGTTTCGATATTATTCCACAAATATATTATCAAAATAACATCGTTTTATTGGTCTGTAAATTACATTGTATGTAATATATCGGGCTTTATTGTGGAGCGAATTTGAATAGAAGCCTAAATGTCCATTTCAGAGTCAATTTGATTCAGAATTCATCGTATGGGCACTGTTGGTTAGGGATGTCGATCAGAAATCGATTAATAGACAATTTATTTGGATCAAACTATCGATGTTTTTAATTGATAATAAGCAATAAAATTATGTAACATCAATCTTACTGATATCGAAAAATAAAATAAATATTTTTCTGCTGAAATTACATAAAAAGTTGTTAGTTTTTGTATTGATCTATTGTACATGCTTTTGTCGAGTAACTTCTTTGTACTATGGAAGACGAATCATCTTTTTTAGCTGATTTCGAGAGCATCAATAAAATAAATACAAGATATTAAAAAAAATCGATTATAATATAATATTTTTGAGGATTGATTGTTCAGACTTCGATTCAAATTAATCTTATTTGTTAAGAATCGCTTTCCCTACTATCAGGCCATCATTCGTATTTGATACCGTAACGATATAACGCTCACACATCGGTCAATTGGGTTTTGGCCTATGAATGTAATCCGACAATGATTTTATTGTGCTCGACTATTGTAATTGTCCTTAAATACCTTTCGTATAAATGGATTATTTTTCTAGAAACAATTCGCTAAATCAATTTAGATTACATTGTTTATTTTACATTTTATTCGTTTAATGGAAAGGTTTTGGAATTTATTTCACTTCGGCGTGTTTTTTATTTTCTCTTAACAAGAGATTTAAGACAAGTTTGTCATAAACAAAAGTACATTTATTGTATGTGTAATATGCGTATTATATCTACGTGTGATTGCATTAATTGCTATCCGTGAGGACACAACCAAGACCAAGACACAATCATCATTACTTTGCTGAACAGCCAAACATTTTTGCTTTATTTACCTGTGTGTAATTTATTAATGCATGTAATAAAAATGCTATTGTACGCAGAAAATACGGACAAAGCACGGACCCACTGTCGTTAAACACTGGTGCTTATTTCAGTATAATTTCATATTTTAAATAAAAAATAACAGTTAACATTACGGTGCGAGTTGCGTTCAGGCTCGTTAACGTGGAAAGATGGAAACTGTAAATTGTTGAAAATAAAGGTGAACAAAGTTTAAAAATACAAGGGTTATTTGAAAACGGGACTGCATATAGTAATAAGTAAGAGCTTTCGCACCTTGTTTGCTTTTCAGGAAACACGAGTAAAAAAACATTCACCAGAAAATGTTCTATTTTATTTAAAACTAGCCGAACCCCGCGGTGTTACCTGTGTTTAAAAAATATGACATGAATACGTACAACCGAAATTTCATACCTCCGGCAGCTTTAATAAATACTGGAAATAATAATACATTTTTAATGTAAAAGTAAACAGTGTTATTCCTTACAATATCAGCTAACTCTCAGTGGAAGTCCTGTGAGAATCAGTGTATCTTTTCAGAAATTATATTTGATTAGAATTTGTTTATAACTACCGTGTACACTTCCATATGTATTAAGCAAAGCTGTATTTTAGGCATCACAAACATACATTAATTGTATATATTTATGTATATAGATACTCTATTGAAGTTTTGCGTTTTGTGAAACATTTTATTACGGGCACAAAGAACGCTTTTAACATAAATTCTATGATGAACACAGTTAACAATGATCACGTCGCCAGTAAGAACCTACATTTCTACTCGTTTTCACTTCGAAACGATGCACCACGAAAACGAGTTATTGTGTTCCTTCACATAAAAGTTGTGATGAGAATTTGTTCCAGATCGTTGAACATAAACGTATACTGAATGTATGTAAAAATATATTATCAGAGGAAGGATGAAATGGGATATGGGGAGGTTTTAAATAACGCTCGGCAGATAGGCGGATTATTCTGAGACGGATATTTCCTTTTTCATGGAAACGGTGTTTTGTTATGTTTTGTTTAACTGTTTTAAAGTTTTGATGTTAACTGATACTGATTTGAGGGAGGGTCTTTTGTAGTTCGACATCGGTAGCATCACCGCCACACCTATATCTGTCTGATAATACGAACAGTGTAATTTTTACTCAGTAAAAAAGTTCTGTCAGTGTGAAATCAAATATAATAATACAAATCCACATATCTCTTCAAAAAGTCTTGACTAAGGACTACATGAGTAATAAAGGCCAGAATTATGTTAAGTCAAAAAAAAAATCAAAAATTATTTACTCATCTCAAAGTTTCATTATAAATAAGTCGCAAGTGCCCCCGTACTGGGTGGAAAACCTGTATTACAAAATTTTACCTGAAATCCTCCGAAGTCATGCCAGAGATCGTGGTCTGATTGGAGTTCTGGTTCCACATGAGTGCCTCGGTGGTGAGATGGCCCTCCGCAGCCTCTCGCATCTGTTCCGCTGTACACTCGATGCTTTCGCGTTCCAGGTTAGTTTCGAACCAGTTGTCTTCGTACCAACCTAAACAAATGAGTTATGTTGTTGAAGTACGGTTTGATATGAATAACTAAGGTTCTGTGAGCCCTACGAAGACTCCAGTATTGAAATCGTTGTCCTTATTTTAATTTACTAGCAAACGAGAATGCAGTACACATGTTGGTTGGCTACTACCACTCATCAATATATGTAAGTACCCCAAATAGGTAAGAGTCCTTTTTGTAATCGGTTACAGATATGTTTTACTCCGTGAGATAAATTTGGGATGCCTCAAATAAGTATGTCTCCCTTACCTCACCTTTCAAATCAATACACAGCGTTTAACGCTGCTGTAATTAGAGATAGGTGTGGCGATGGTACTTGTAAATCAAACCAAAAAGGGTTCCATCATCTTCAGAATGTGTCTCCTGTGTCATTATTGTACGAATGAGAACCTTTAAGACCATAGACTTGTTTACTTAACATACTTTTAAGAACAATGAATTTGAAGGTGGTAGAACCCTTTGTAGTTCGACTCCGGCGGCACCACCGCCACACTTATTTCTGCCTAATAACAGCAG
>DWRA01004458.1:0-10821 GCA_018250295.1 Spathilepia clonius
CGTACTATGAAATGGGTGTCCATAAAATACGCAGTCTTTTAGATATTTTAGAATTAATGTAATTAAATAATTAAGTGATTTTAAATTTTTGACACTTTTGATATAACATTATTTATGTCTAGAATATAATAAAAAAATTTGGCTACCGTTAGAAAAAACACCCTGTAGAATAAACTTTTTATTTTGTAATTTCTTTGTTTAATTCCAATACTTCCTTAATGATTATATAGACTTATACAATAAATTTACTGCGAGCTAGCCGAAAATCAAGCTTACAGTTTAAATATAGATATACACTTAATAAATTTGACTGTAAGCGGAATAGCTTACAAATTTTCAAAATAACCGCATTATTAGGGGTAAGACCTAATGTTAATAACTTTAATAACTACAATTCTAACATTATTTTTTCAAAGTGTCACTTGATTGCATTTGTATAGCTAGTTGGTAAGTGTTCACTGTCCGTTATGTACGTCTGTTACCAATTCCATATAGATCAGGAGTTCTACCAAGAGCCAATCACAAATGTATAGCCGCTCTTGTGTACCAAAGATGGTCGTCTCATGTTTCGCCAATTGATATATTGATTTTATTGGAATATATGGATGAGACGAAAGACGCAGTCGAGAACACATACATTGTTGACTGAAACAGCAAGAAGTCTTGGTTTGAAAACAGTAGTAGTCTGAGTAATGAGAGTGACATTTCAGATGTATAAATTTATCCAACGACTCTTAACAAAAAGTAAACTTTCAAATGGACCCAATTACTATAAAAAGTTCAGAAATATTAAGGCTTACGAATGTTAACTTACGTAAAAGCATGTATTTATTAAATTTTGAAGCCATTAAATTTGTTTGATCAATCTTCAACATAATTCCCCGAACAAAGACGTTATCATTCTATCTTTGATGACATATTCAAAGATAGAATGATAACAGCAGTAATAGTATTGATAGTAGAAAACACATTTTTCCATATCCAATATTACCACTGCTTTTTAGTGAATTGAAATGATACATAATAAATATATAGATCGATGCAGAAAAAGAAACAGGAATATAATCGTTATATTTATCTGGATTTCCTCAACTCACATTGTAATGGTGCTTTTCCGCTAATCAATATAATATCAAAATATTGGCGCTATGAAATCAAATTTCCGCACATACAAGAAAATAAATACTATACCATACCAATACCATGCTCCATCGCAAACAATCATTTATATTGTATGTATTTAGAAACTACACCTGCATCTAGGAAATCATTCTAAGAGCTTATAGAGTAGAACTTTTGAATTATAAAAGCGTTTGAACTAGGCCATTCCGAACTGCAACTAATTTGTATTTTTTCTTTTTTTTTATATGATGGAGTACCAAACGAGCATGCAGTCCACCTGGTGGTAAGTGGTAACTGCCGCCCATGGACATTTGTGATCCACCCCTGATAAGACCAGAATCCCAACTGAAGTCGATCACAGATGCGTTGCTACCCCTGAGGACTAAGTTGGAATGCCTCGTTAAGTTTATCTCCCTTACCAAAACCTTCAAACCAGTAGACAGCAGCGCTTAACACTGTAGTTATTAGGCAGAAATAAGTGTGGCGGTGGTGCCGCCAGAGTCGAACTACAAAGGGTTCTACCACCTTTAACCACCTACCTGACATTGACCACAAATGCTGTGTTACCCCAGAGGATTAATTTCGAATGTCTGACATAAATATGTCTCCCTTACCACACCCTTCAACTCTAAACAGAGCGGTGCTTAACACTGTTGTTATTATGCAGAAATAGCGTGGCGGTCGTGCTGCCGGAGTCGAACCACATAAGATACTGCCAACTTTAAAATATATCAAATAAGTATTGTTTTATCCTATCTATGTCTCATGAAAACAATTATAAGGAATTTGGATTGCTATCGATTATTTCACAATTTATAATATTTTCTACACTCATGTTTTACATATTTACACGATAGCAAAACGGAGAACGCACTTCTTTCTAGCTATATAAAATCATTTATCCTTGAAACGGGTAATCGGATTGTGACGGGACTTTCCCGCGATGATTCTACAGGGCGTGGCAAAGGCTATTTTTACACCTTATGCATGGGTATCTAAAAAATTCTGCGCAATAATCAACTTGAATACATAGCAAATGGAAATCCTTTTTCGTACACCAAACAAGTAGCAATCGTGCAGATCGCCTGGTAGCAGCGATCATTGCGGTCAGTCAGGGGAGCCTTCCATCAAATTTCAATAGACGGGAAATTTACTCATTGAAATTTACCATAGACATCACTGTTGTGTGAATTTACGTTGTATTATAAATTTATAATCGATTTGTTATTTAGTTATTATTATTGTGACATTGTAATATTCTACGCCCATAGGGTAGAACAGAGAAATATTGTAAAATTACGACACCTAACCTGTACCTGTTTAAATGCAATAAAGAATTACTGAATTATTGAAGGTCCTTTTAGTACAATACGGCGTCCCAAATCCTAGATACCAGAACACACAAATGTTTTTATGTACTTACTTACACTCAGGTGTTACTTGCACACTAGAAACACAAAGACTGCTACCAGCATCACCGTTCATAACGTAAATAGAAATCACAACCCCAATCAGAAGTTTGTCCTAGTTAATTAATCAACAAAAGTGGTCCTAATTCCATTTATGTTCAATTTCACCACTATTTTATTTTAGGCAAATTCTCTGGAATTCCCTGCAAGTAGGTAATTTCTTGTAAGTCTAGACGTTTCACGGTATCCTCGTGTTTGTAGTTCAGGTAGTTCACGGTCGTTACGTGGTAAGCACTTTAAATAAACAATTTGTATATGCGTCATTGTAATGTTCTTTTCAACAAACATGCAACACTTCGCGTAAGGTAACGTGAAACGGAGAAATGATTTAATGCCACATATTTTGAACTACATTTACCTATTAACAAGAACAGAAACAAGTCAAATGCTAGTATGTAGATGAAAAGGTTGATAATGGATTATTAGTGTTGTAGTTATTTGTCATTCAAATATAGCTGTATTTGACACAAGATAAAGGTGGTAGAACCCTTTGTAGTTCGACTCCGGCGGCACCACCACCACCGCCACACTTATTTCTGCCTAATAACAGCAGTGTTAAGCGCTGCTGTGTTCTGGTTTGAAGGGTGTGGTAAGGGAGATAAACTTAACGAGGCATTCCAACTTAGTCCTCAGAGGTAGCAACGCAACTGTGGTCGACTTCAGTTAAGATTCTGGTCTTATCTGTGGTGGATCACAAATGTGTATGGGCGGCAGTTGCCACTTACCAGCAGGTGGCCTGCAAGCTCGTTTGCTACTCCATCATATAAAAAAAAGATGATTCGACTGACAATTCCCATACTCAACTACTTATAATTTATTTCTATTTTTTGGTACTAAACGAGCATGATGGTAAGTGATCACTGAAGACCATGGAAATTTGTAACCCACCTCAGATGTCTCAGGATTCTAGTCGTATTGACTAGAATCCTGCCTGAAGTCGACCACACATGCGTTGCCACTTCCGAAGGCTAAGTTGGAATGCCTTGGATAAGTAAATCTCCCTTACCAAACCCTTCAAACCAGAAAACATCAGCGCTTAACACTGCTGTTATTTGGCAGAAATAGGTGTAGTGGTGTTGCCGCCGGAGTCGTACCACAAAGGGTTCTACTACTATTACTATTTTTACTTACTATTAATATTTTTAAAAACCAGCTCACCTGCACTGAACTACTAGGATGTGCGTCCTCAGCACCCCTGGCCGCGCGCTGCCTCTCCTCCTGCACCGCCTCCCGCTTCATGCCGCACGCGAGGCACTTCTGGTACCGGCAGAACTGACACCGGTTCCTTTGCCGCTTGTCGATGATGCAGTTGCGGTCCTCGCGACATGCATACGTGAGGTCCTTGCGCACCGTCCGCTTGAAGAAACCTTTACAACCCTCGCAGCTGTAAATGAATTAGAATTGGTTTAAACCGCTACCGTTAACAATCGCGTCACACTCTAAGGTGATACTACCCTTTATAATTCAACTCCCGACGCACCACCGCTATACCTATATCTGCCTTATAACAGCAGTGCAAAGAATTCTGAAATTCTGGAATTCTGGTTTGAATGTGGTTGAAGTGGAAATTCCGGTTAAAGTGTGGTAAGGGAGACATGCTTATCGTTCCAACTTAGTCCTCCTTTAGCTGGCGTTTAAGTAGGAGCCGCTACACTCCTAAGTAGTAGCGCATCTGTACACGACATCAGGTAGTCTAATCATATCTGAGGTTAATTATAAATGTCCATGGGTAACAGTGGCTACGTACCATCAGATGGACTGCATACTCGCTTACCACTTCAATAAAATAAAAAATGGATTACAGTAGGTACAGAACTCCCCACCCAAGGACGACAGTTTAATAAAATGTCACATGATTCAGATTTGCGTAATGGCACGATTTCAAAAGCATTAAGAGAGAGACATTTATGACCTTACTCCGTATAATCAAAGACAATGTACGGGATAATTCACTTCACATGCTCGAAGCAATCTGCTTCATATATATTTTTGCATCATTAAGTAATTACAATTGCTAAACAATATTTCGTGTACGTAACTAGTAACAGAACCGAACATAATCTTAATTGAAGGCAATACGAAAGTACGAAAATTAGACAACCTACATTATGCAAAGTAATATAAAGAAATAAGGACAAGATATGGGATAAAACGGAAAGAAAAAATTAACGACACATGTCATTAGGTTTTTTGACTGTGAACAGTTGTTTAAATATATACTTCAATATATGATAGTATTTATTAGACCAAAATTAACTAACACGCTTTATATTAATGTTGCCCTAGCCATGTTTTACAACGATACCGACATAACACCGAATTGGTCCCATAATTAACAGATTTTATGACACTTCACACATTTTTTTTTGGTTCAAATTTCAACACTTCCATTCTTGTTGGACACATACGTCATCGTCTCGATATAGCACAACATCATATTCAAGGAAAATGTTTACAGATATGTGAAATGACTCAAAATACAACCGAGTTAACCAGGTCATGGATTTTAGAGGCATGTTAATAAGACGGAAAGTCTCATCGGATCGCAAAACTGTAACCGCGCATTATGCTGTCAAACACAGCAATTTGTATCACGGAACGGAAATTAGGATCAATCGGTACCGATTAAGTTGCTAAAAACGTTAAAGTAAACAGCGGTTACGCCACAACAGAAACAATATTAAATGGCGCATTAACTGTGTTTGGCGGCACCAATTTTTAATGTCCAAATATAGATTGATTTATGAATGACTGTATATAGTATCTAAATTATTCTTAATAGTGTTATTTGTAACGTTGACGAAGTGTGCACCATGAATCAATTTAGCGTATTGTGGTCTATTGAAGTGTGTTCAAGTGTTCCAGTCGAAAAAAATATTGATTCGGTTGAGTAATGCTGAATTGATGTCACCGTTAACAACGTTAGCAAAAAAAGCATGCACTTAAGCAATTCTCTCCGACGGGTTCATTAATAACGTGATTACCCTTTAAGAGGATGACACCAGACACGGTTGTAACTTTAAATCAGCTTAATAAGTTTATGTCCGGTATTGAGACGAGCGAAACGGACTTCAAGTTTACTGGTTATTATCAATTATTAAGATTGATTCATTCCATCGGTCGCGATGCAGGATCGACAGCGAGTCACCTGACTCAAATATAAAATCGTTGGCAGTTTGTCGCGAGCAAATATTTATGAGGTAAACAAACCATCCGTGAAACAGATATCGAAGTCGTGGAAATGACAGCATGTCATTATCACACAGAAAATGTTACTTTTTATTTGAAAAGGTGCGATCGAGGTGTTAAAATTTACGGCGCTTTGGATCGATGAAGTTACAACATTCACCCTGTTCGACGTCTTTGAATCGAGTTTATAATCCTATTACGATATTATAATAAACCTGCCTTATTCTGCTCCAGCTCAATAAACAGCAAGAAATTATGGATAGTAACTTGGAGCTAGCAAGCATATTACAACGTAGGCGCCACTGATGTCAAATAAATCTCTGCTTCTTATATTTATGAAATGTTGTTTTTAACTTTAAATGCATATTTGTAACGATCAAATCTTGTGAGCTACTGATATTTATGAAAGCATACGCTTTAAGCACCTCCTTCACAACAACGTAATATATATTCCTGACTAGCTGTAGCCAGCGATTTCACCCGCTTTTCAAAAAATTTTACATAGCTGAAATGTTATACGTATAGAATTAAATAGGGCCCGCAATAGTCCTTACGGTTTTTAACTTTACTAATACATTTCCTAAAATAAACGTAGCCGAAGTTAGTCCTTATAACTTCACCTATCTGTCAGCGAAGGTTCCGAGAAAATCAGTCCAGCCGTTTCGAAGGCTACCCGGAACAAACAGGCAAACAAACATTTAGACAGTTAAATTTACAATGTTGTTTAAGAATCAAAACGTAAAAGTGTTCACTTCTTCAAATTCCAACCTACCAGTTCTGATAATGTAATGGCACCGAACACATTACCATTTTTTTTCAAAATTGTTTGAAATTATTTTTTTCAATCTTCAGCAGAGAATCCATCATCAGAATTACAATAAAACCGTATATTTTAAAAATAATTTAAAATCTTATCTTGCTTAAATCTTGCGTTAAACAATTATTACTTCCCCTTAAGTTGTCGACATGTGCATGTAATTATCTGTGCAGAGCAATTTTCGCAAGTACACCCACAGACATTTAGTGGACAAAAAATACTTTCACTTTACAATACAAGATACCATTACGACTGCGGTTCGTTTAATGTTTTGCACATAGCATCTTACAGTTCAACTTCTCTTAAAATATAATATATTATATCCAATTTGACTCAAAATTTGTCGAGTCCAAGCTTTTTGACTCAAAAGCTGTTTAAAATACTATAAGCACAGGGCTTATAACGATTTTGTCAATTGCAAAGTATTAGTATCAGGCTTAATATGTATAAACTAGATTAATGGTCATGAAACCTTAAAGAACTTGTTACATAGATAAACATTTTCTGAGATAATTGAAGTAAAGTCAGCGATAGTGATGTAACCTTCTACGATATCTTAAAACATATGTACATCCTATTTTAATTATGACCTCTTGATCAATGGATAAATCCATCCATCTTGGAAACTATTTAACCGATTTATCGGGCAACATAGGACTAAGAGCGTCCTATGAAGTGGAAACGCATGTGTTATCAGCTTCAGTTAGAGCCGCTGTCCAACATGGTTTTAGTCAAAGCTGTCCCTAAACGGCGGTTACCATATACCTTCACGGAGATCGCATGTCTATTTGCTACATCAATCTTTTAAAAAACCGATATCGATTTTCACCGTAAAGTAGACGACTTTGTAAATAAGAACGGGCTACCCACTTTTTAAAGACGGGTCTTTAAAAAGAAATACGCATGGCGCTGGTACCGCCGGAGTCGAAGCACAATAGATTCTACCACCTGATATACCACAAATATTCTACAAAATATGCCCCTTTATAACATACGCCATTAACACAACAATGTATGAAATAGCACAAAACATGTAATAAAACACTCGGATACCCACTCGTTACGTATAATTGCAATAAACAAACAGAAATCATTAATATGCGACAAAATGTTTAGCGCTCGAAACAAATAAGAAAGTAACGCCAAATTATTTTAGTCGCACGCAACTCGACGTGATTTGTCAAAGGAAAAAGTCAGCAAGTGTTGAGGAAACATAAAAAGTTTGAAACTAATTTATGGCCGGCACCCATGATCCATTTTACCTGCCCTCGCTACATGATTGTCAACGTAAAATATTCTCAAGGTGAAAAGAAAATGTCTCTTGCATGACATTACAGGCGGCCGACGATCGATAGAATTGTAAATCGTTTCAATAATGTATAAGTTCGTATTGTATAAACCTGGAATAGTTTCGAACACACACGGTGCCCCTCCCACGCAAAATCGACTGTATCATTCTAATACGGCGCACAACGACAATTATCAACGATACGTGCCCTACAATATTGAGCGAGCTGTTCACTTGTTCAATTCTACTACATTTTACAATCCACCTTTACGTTCAGTCTACCTACCTATATTTATTTTCGTACGTAGACGGGTGCTGTCTAGGAGTCTAGACATGTTACACCTACAACGTAGGTACAGATTTTGCAAACATATCACAGTGTATATACAAAGTACACACAGTAGTCCAATTATTATTTAACGCTTTCTACTCACACAACGACAACTACGAGCACAAAAACCCAGACACAGACCGCAAAGAAATCGAAATCCGACATATATATATAAGCATGGTCGGGTATCGAATTCAGAACACTTTACATGTTAAACCATGATATTTCTTTGCCACGTGAATCGCCAAGTACTAATTTTTATTTATCGTTGCTGTATATAAACATATCAATATTATTACAGGTACTGTAGCAGGCAGGCGGTCGGTACTCACGCAGTGAATAAGCAGATTAGTTTATTTATAACACGAAGGGATGACAGAATACATGGAACCCTCATGCGCCATGACTCCCCTATGAAGTATAATAAGCATTTCATGTTAATAATCTCATCCAATAAAAAACATCTATCGTAGTTCAATAGTATTAGCTATCAATGTTCAAAGCGTACCGAAGCTATTATGTTACAAAATAATATCTCATTTCACTGTGATATAAATTATTAATCTGGCGCTCAATAGAGAGTCTATTCCCGTAATGCTAATGATATTTCATAACACGATCCAATAAAACTTTCCCTGGAACGAGATTATTTTTATTTTTAGTACGTAACTACATCTTTGAACACACGCTTCAAAATGTCTGATATCTTATTGTGAGTACGAAATCAGAGACGCCATATTAGATACCTAACTAGACGGAATAACAAAATAAATTACGGTTTTTAGGATTCCGTGCCAAAAAGGGTACAAACGAGACCCTAACACAAAGTCTCCGCTGTGCGTCTATCACAGGGTACGATTTTGTTTCAATCATATGAGGAATACGACATTCGAATTTCGTCAGCAAACCTTAAAGGACCAGTGTTATAATGAGAATAAGTGGATTAACGTCCAGTTCAAACGTTATAGAGAATTCAACGAATAG
This sequence comes from Spathilepia clonius, assembly GCA_018250295.1. Lineage (NCBI taxonomy): Eukaryota > Metazoa > Arthropoda > Insecta > Lepidoptera > Hesperiidae > Spathilepia > Spathilepia clonius. The sequence continues at coordinate 9,201 of DWRA01004458.1, forward strand.
AATACAAACTAATTCAAACAAAGTAACTTCCCTAATCAGGTTAGAAACATACTATCATTTTAAGACAACGCCAACTTAGGTAGTTGGGAAAATAATCTCCAAATGTTCATACACGTCGTTATGATACGCGCTTAACTTAGGTGCCAGACTGCTAATGGTAAGTGGATGTGAGTTGGTAATGGGTTCACAGCGACAGAGTTAAGGGGAGACGTGGCATCGCTTCGTCCGGAAGTTGGGCCGGCGTCGCAATCTACCAAATACGAAAAATAAAACTGGTTGTGCTAAAGAATACAAAAAATGCAGTAATAGGCTAATGATTGGAACTCCGTCTTTCAATCTGAAGTTCGAGACACTAATCTAACTGTAAAGTAATAATAATGTATCTAAAGACACGAACGCTTGTGATTTTTCAAAGTTATGTGCGTATTAGTTAATTATCTCCCATAACGGTGAAAGAAAACATTGTGTGGTAACCTACGCTCCAAAGAATCCTTAAAAAACGTTTTGAAAGGTGGGAAGTCTACGAATTCGCAGTAGGCCAGCGCGGTGGACCTAAATGCCTCTAACTTTAAGAGGAGAAAAAAAACTATGGAACAATAATAAATTGACTTGGTTAAACATTTTTTTAAAGAAAAAAGCGCTTTCAACTTACTTATTAGCTAAACGGCTAAGACATATAAAGCGGCAATACACACTACCGTATTCTCATATAAATAGGTATATAAGTCAACCCAACTCATCGCGGAGGAAGCAACGAATCTTCGATCGGCTTTAGGCAGAAATGATAAACAACTTTCGCAATATATTCTGTTATCCTGTTGTTTATCCTATTAAGCCACCTCAAGGACCCTTTTTTCTATATATCCACATGATTCAGGAAACTTAATAGCGCGTAAACATACGATAATATACCCACTATAACAATATCGTACAATATTTCCATATCACTAAGGGTAGACACGCCAATATTGGTATACTAACTATGAAATTACTTTATTTCTCATTTGTAGTACTTTAGGTTTCGTATGTGTGATAATTGGTAAGGGAGTCCATTTGATTAAGTCACTACTACACATTGACATCTGTAATAAATTCCAAATTGATAAGTTGTACCTGAAGTCGATCACAGATGGAATGCTACATCTGCTACTGCTACCCAACGTAGTCTACGTAGAATCAGCTTAAGTCTCTGTACATATTAGTCACAAAAAATAGTGACTGTAGTATCATATTAAAAATTGTAAGCATCTTCATACCTGTACACTCCATAGTGTTTCCCCGACGCTCTGTCGCCACATATCGAGCAGAGGTGCTTGGAGCCGCTGAGGGGGTGGTTCGGCGGGTAGCTCCTGAGCGCCGGGGGAGACGTCGCGTCGTCCCGCATGCCGTCCAACATAGCTGTGTCCGGCTTCATCTCCGGGGGCGACATCGGGGACATGAACCCCGCCTCTAGGTTCAGCCCTGTTAACAATAAAACTTATTTAAGAATTTGAGATTCTATTTTTTTATTTTTTTTTATTTATATAATGGAGTAACGAGCATGTAGTCCACCTCATGGTAAGTGGCAACTGCCGCCCATGGACATTTGTGATCCACCCCAGATAAGACCAGAATCCCAACT
>DWRA01004459.1:0-10821 GCA_018250295.1 Spathilepia clonius
CTTACCACACCCTTCAAACCAGAACACAGCAGCGCTTAACATTGCTGTTATTAGGCAGAAATAAGTGTGGCAGTGGTACCGCCGGTGTCGAACTACAAAGGGTTCTACCACCTTTAATAAGTGTGGCGGTGGGGCAGTCTGACAATGACCATATGTAATCAATCAAATTACTTACCTTCCCTTGAATAACTCTTCCCTTGTATAACGAAAATCACATCTTACTTGGAAATTTTTGAGAAAATCGCGGACTTACAAATATACATACTTACATTGTTTTGGTGTAAAGTATACACTTTCGTAGGCATTATCTTGTAAGTTTGTAAGTAAGTAAAAAGCCATTATTTTAATATTACAAACGGGCATCCAATTTTTTAATAATGTATACAGACAAACACTTCTTGCAGTGCTTCACACATTTACAACTATAAGAACAATTATTGTCTTAATCTTACAAAATAGTTAGATAGAGTACATAAGTTGTCACGCCAATATTTACCTGAGGTCTTCTGATGGTATTGTGCAAAAGTTAGCTCGTTCAAGCATTATTCGGTTTACGAAATCCCTTAGGACAGCGGTTGTTAACCTTTTCAACATAACGGAGCTTTTGACATACATTTATCTTGACATGGGCCATTTTAGCTAATAATCTCTCTGCTTGAATTAAAAACTAATACTTTCCTGTTGTCTAAAAAAGTTTGTCGAAAAAAGAAAATGTATATTTCGCCGATATCAACATTAGTCTACATTAGTATAAAATATGAGCAGCATTAAATCTAAAATTTTGCGGACTACTTCTAGTATTATTATGTTCCACCAGGGATCCGCGGACCGTTGGTTGAGAAAGGCTGGCTTACGGTATATTTCCTACATTCTCATAAGACCCTTTGTTTATCAAACACTTTTCTGTGTTTACCAAACAGATTATATTTATATATTATCCGACGAGTCTTACTAACCTATTTTCCTTTCTTATTATCAAGGGTATGATTTTTCGTAGCCTTGCGGGTCATTGTGTACAAAAATAATTGGACATTTTGTCATTTTCCTTAAGATGATATAATCTAATGGAGAACTCTACAGGCTTCTTTGCTTAGCGCAATAGAGCCATAATTTCACTTATCTTTTCACGACAAAAATGGAATCCTTATAATTTTATCCGGCTCATCTGTCCATCTATATGTCTGTACGTATATCAGTCATTTTCTGAGCAACTGTTGGTACTGTAGTACTGTAATATTAATACAAAATTCTGCAGTAAAATTTTGGAAACTAATTACGTACGGGTGAAACTCCATAGTCTGGTATATCTATAGATAGATCGTCCAAAGGTACATTTCATATTTAATAATTATCTATTTATAAAAATCTAACATCATGCTTGAGTAGAATATCAGTTTATTCAAGTGACAAATGAGGCGCACAGGAACGTCAACAAAAGGTTTTTTACGTACCTTCACTTTTAAAGTTACCCTCATGTTGTACGTAAAATGTGTTTATATTGAGATTTGTGTACTATCAAACTTAATTAAGTAATTAGAAAAATACTAGCCAATGTGCTAAAATTAGTTTGACTAGATTCTCTTACGCTGTATGACTTAAAATATAGATTAGTGTTTGCCTCATTTGGGGTAGGTTCTGTTTTCTGGACGAATTGGGGCAGATTTAAATTTAATAAGCTGCAGGGCTGGCGGCAGCGAACGGATTTCATTAAAAAATTTATACCTTGCGCTACGGACACCATCGTTATGAATTTCAGTGTGGGACTCAGGCTATAATAATATTTAGCGATATATGACTCTTATTTATGCAGATTAATTTGAAACCTCAATTAGTGTGAAGACAACTAAGCTTTCATTGAAGCTTGCCAATTGTTTCTAGTTATTGGATAGTTTTTAGCCTTGTTAATCTGATTAGAGGCTCATCCAGCAGTAAGATAGTAATGGTCGCTTCCCGCAGTCCGTGATTTTACTGAGTTAAACACAGACAACGGATGACCATGGACAGCCATAAACGCACGATGACACTTCTAGAAGTGCTTGTCTTGAGATTCGATAGACATTTTATCATTCCACCATAGAAAGTGAAAGAGATATATAGTAAAAGGTTGCAATGCTCCTTTGAAGTTCCATACCCTCGGAGTATCTGTCGCACTTTTCCTGTTCCGTTATTTTGGGCTAGACCACATCCATCCGCAATAACAAGGACTGTGGGAAGCCAGTATAATCAAATATAATAATGTTATAAATGTTAAATTATATCAACATTCGTTTACTTTACCACGGGAGTATCCAGCAACATCAGAGCCGTTTGGTCACCTCACTGTACGCTTTCCTCGCCTCCGTTCGCGTGCTGACTACGTGAAAATTTTAAAGCAATCTTTCCTACTACCATTTGTTTGGTTTAGTTTCGTGCGGTTTCAATGAACTTGATAAATATGGTCAACGTATAAATAGATTGCGCTCACAATTGGTGGCTGCATTTCGTACGGACTTTCTAACTTTTATCTTCTATACAATGGGTACATTTTATTTGTGGGTGATTCTACGTTGATACATACATGCCTACATAGAATCCTGACTTCTTTACTTTCAAGATAATTTATGATTTTATACATTAACCGTCAGATTAAAATTGTATATGCAGTCTAGTAGTTTGCTGTCTTTGATCTAAGCTGAATTATTTGTGATAGGTGATATCCGTGTAACATTATTAATTTATACTATACTAGCTGACCCGGCAAACGTTGTTTTGCCTTATAAAAATGATTAAAATACTAAAATGGCCATAAAAAACAGGGGTTGGTGATAAAAAAGTAAAAACTACGGTTGTACGTATTGTTAATGCCACATTATAAAAAAATAAAAACAAAAAATTTCGTCAAAAAATTAAAAAAAAAAATTAAGGGTGAACAACCCCTATCACTTAGGAGTATGAAAAATAGATATTGGCCGATTCCCAGACCTACTGAATACGCATATAAAATTAGGTAAAAAACGGTAAAGCCGTTTCGGAGGAGTACGGTAACTAACATTGTGACATGGAAATTTTATATATAAGATAATGGCAATACTTTTTGTTTATTTACCATTTGCCTATATTAAAGTTGAAGAATCGTGTAACAAAATAGTTCCTTTAACGGGTTCAATGTATAATGGCATATTGAATAAAAATGCAAAAAATGTAACAGTAGTAATTGCAGACAACATTCTTATGCTAAGTAAACACCGGTACACACTGCATATTGACTAACCATGCTGTCCATACCCCAGAACACATAAGACATATGAGATTTTATGCTTGATTGCACGGCATCGGCTTATTGCTACTAGTAAGTGACTGATCTTTTTTATATGATGGAGTAGCAAACAAGCACGCAGTCCACCTGATGGTAAGTGGCAACTACCGGCCATGGACATTTGTGATCCATCCCCAGATAAGACTAGAATCCTAACTGAAGTCGACCACAGATGCGTTGCTACGCCTGAGGACTAAGTTGGAATGTCTCGTTAAGTTTATCTCCCTTACCACACCCTTCAAACCAGAACACAGCAGCGCTTAACACTGCTGTTATTAGGCAGAAATAAGTATGGCGGTGGTACCGCCGGAGTCGAACTACAAATGGTTCTACCACCTTTAAATAATATAATTAATTCAAAAAAAAGAAATTGGATCTTGTTACGTAACAGGTGGATACTATATAACTGTTGTAGTTATAAACAATATCACTTATACATAAAATATTAACTTAAATGATGATAAAAGTCACTAACTAACTATTGTAAACGTTATTCGTAGTGAAACCGCAGTAGAAGTAGCTAAAGGAGTTTCAGTAACTCCGCCGACCACAACGCTGTCCCAGTGGACTGAGTTGGATGAACTGCGAATGCCGTTTGATAAGAAATGTACAGTCGAATACATATTAGATTCAATTTACGTTCAGTATTTTGTTTTTGGTTTTCAGCTTTAAAATCTTGGTCAATTCTATCTTAGTTATGGGTTTTTTTTATATTATGGAGTAGCAAAGGAGCATACAGTCTACCTGATGGTAAATGTCAACTGCTGCCAATTTCTAATCCACTCCAGATAACACTTCCTACCTTAAGTCGACCACAGATGAATTTGCTACCCCTGAGGACTAAGTTGGAATGCCTCGGATAAGTATGTCTCCATTACCATACCCTGCAATCCAAAAGACAACAGCGCGTAACACTACTGTTGTTAGGCAGAAATAGGTGTGGCGGTGGTGTTTCCGGAGTCGAACCACAAAGGATTCTACCACCTTTAACAACTTATGCTCAAGGATAGCAAAGCATCTATAGATAACCTCAGGATGAACTAATCCTATCTCAGGTATCTACCTGAATATCTATTCATGAAAGCCATTTTCCTTAGGATTATTTACCTGCTCCATTGCCACTTCTATATTTCACCAAATATTATTAAGTACTTTGTTGTTTACGGTAAACATCATCAAACATATATACAACAACATGGAACATTAAATTTTATCCGCTTGGTTTCTGAAACAATTTTATGTTTGTCGTTACGAAACTCATTAAGCATAAACGAAGGCAGCGTCTGATGCCAAATCCATTACGTCTGCAAATTTGAAATTTCGGTCGTAATTTTCACCTATCGCCCAAATTCAATTAGCGGCCTCCGTCAAATCTGAATAGGCCTTCATGTTAAGATTAATAACATATGAAATTAGTACAGCCCTCCACATAGCGCACGCACCGTCAACACGGCATTAGATATTTATGAGTTCGCCTTGCGGGGCTCCTCACACGCAATCTGTTTGGACAGTGACAATTTTTGGTCCTCTTTCTGTTTTATATGTAGTATGTACGAAAGTATTTGTGTCGGACGGGAGTGCTATGTAATTGGGATCACGTCAAAACCTTTAAGGTACAGATACTTGTTTTAAAAATCGAGTTTGTTGCTCATGGTTAACCCGTTACCGTCTCACTGCTGGGCACGGGTCATAATGAGCGGGGTTTAGGCCGTATTCATCGCAGTGGTTAAGTGCGGTTTGATTGTCTTAACGAACCCTTAAAAACTCTCTTTTTCAAAGAAATGCACATAATTCTTACAAATCAGAGTTGCGTTTCTGGGATTCGGACCTCGAAACTCCTGATTAAGAGGGCCAGTTTATGTATTTGACTACCACTGCTGTTTATTACTCTTACGTACGTCTAAAATGTCGATTTACCTTCCAATGCGTTGCCAAACCTCGGCAGTGTGGCTCTAGGGATTCTTCAATAAGAAACAAAAAGGCAAATTATTTCTCTTTTTTCATACATAACTAAACAAAGCTATATGACAGATAACTTCTTGAAAAATAATCACCATCACTTACAACTTCTAATTTTTGCGACACCAAAGTCACCAGAGCATCCAAATACTCATATCTAGAACAAGAAAAATTAAAACTATTAACTAATCTCTAATATTGGATGTAGTCTGTAGTAACAGTAAACGTCCTTGTTATAAAACCGTTTATCGATCTGTCGAAGGCTCGTTACTGCGTTTGGCCCCACAACTTATTTATCACGATGCACGTCAAAGGAACTAGGTCTTTTAGCACAGGGTCTCTGTGTGTGTTCTTTTTGCCCCTTTTGTCGTCAGAAATATTTATTACGTCATGTACATATTTATGTCTCATTGAAGCAATACGTGTTATTGCGTTAGAACCTAAAAATGTGATAGGTGTGTAATCAAAATTACCACTTTTCGGGCCCTTTACTTGACTCAAAAATCTGAAGATCCATTTAATTTAGTGTTGTGGATTTTTGCCAATTTTTGTATAGCAAAAACCAAAATTTAACTATTTGTGGTGTTTAGAAATTCTCGTTTTTCGATCTTGATAAAATACCATTAGATAGATTGATTACTAATAGTACAGAGCAAATGTAGAAAAAGGTCAGATTAATCTTAACATCATTTTCCCAGAGTTACAAAATTTTACGAATACTACTTTTGACCCTCGTAATCAAGAACAATAAGGTTGAAGGATTAATTTGTATTGTAATAATTCCAATTGATACAAATATTTCTGAAGAAAATACTTAACGATTGCTTATCAAAATTCAGTTATTACGCTCGGCTCGAGCCAATTAATCCGACTCAGTGCAAATCTTATTTCCAAGCGATCTGCCTGCCTCAATTTGTATAACGATCCAGATTAAACTCTCCACCTCCTCGATTTTATTTATCTTCATAACTAGTTTAAACCTTCGGTTTCGCTTGCAAATAAATTCGTAAAAACATCTACAGATCTTTCTAATTCGTAATTTGCTTTTCCCAAATACGTTTCGTAGATAGAAGTTGAATATTTTTTAGTTTTTAATTCCTCTTTAATTATGAAAATTAAATATGCCAGCAATACATTTCGATTTCTATCCTTTTCTCCAGTTACACAGATTTTAAAAATTACTTCTAATAATATTGTAATAATATAAATTCTTAGTTAATTTCCACAATTTGTTTATTTCTGTCAAGTTTATTTATCATCGCCGGCAGCTGGAGCCTGTCGCGTGCTTCACAGAGATAAGCAATATGAAATAAATCCTTGGCTTATGTTCTTGTGAGTCTTACTTACTCGCCTCTTTCTAAACCGTATTCCAACTCGCATAAAGTTTAACCTGCAGTGGCTCCCGAGAGCCATTTAGCCTTCTATTTATCGACTCTAGAGATACACTATAATAAGGTATAATCAGTAGAAGTAAGTGTGACGTTATTTCTATTCCTATGAAACCCAACATTTTCTGGGACCTAATTATTTGTTCAACATGAAAGTTGTACTGAAATAAAAAGGAAGATCCATTACAATACAACTTTGTCTATATGCTATTTTTGTAAGCCAATTTGTTGAATTTGTACTGAACAAAGAAAATTCCGTTCTTTTTGTTTCTTATTTGGTTGTCAAAATAGTACAGTCGCTTCGGTTGGAGAAGAAATTAATATTCAACTGTATCGAACTAAAAATTCTTTGAAAACGATATCTTTGTCTGAATTTCAACGATATTAGTTTTGATTTAACAAAGGAAACCTTGTTGATTGTGTATTTCTGATTATTCTCTTTGAATTGTATTCAAGCTTGCTCTGGCTTGCTTACTTTCAGAAACAAATACTAAAAATAAATAAAGACTTAAATTACGTTTTCATAATTTTGATTTCTGAAACTCCAATTATGCGATAGCTATTTTTATTTGCATTGATAAATAAAAAGTGAGAAAAGATATCATGATACCAAAACTTGTTTTGGATGAAATTTTGAGATAATTTCAGATTCTTAGGGATTTATTCCGGCTGGAGAAAGGACAATTCTAATTTATAGTAATTCATTAAAATCAGATTAATTCATTAAAATAAAATTAATTTTGTAATAGGAAACGTTTTTTGTTAACAAATGAATTAAAAGCAAGATTAACATCATACTTGAAACCTGTTTACGTTTCTGTCTGATTATCTGTTTGCCTTTTGATTAATTCATGTGTGACTTATTTTTGACCTCATTCAGATATGATGACATAATTCAAATAGGCTTTACGTCCCGTCTAAGATATGATAAGTGTAAAAGGATAAGAGCAGTATCTTCATAATTAAACGAACCGAAAGCTGAAGGCTTTACACGAGTCTTACGTGACGGTTCCTGAAGCTATTATGAAGCCTCCCGCCTTATACCCAATCCCTTGTCCGCTGAAAATGTCACAACAAAGGAACAATATGTTTCTAATAAAAAATAAACTCCCATTTGGACACATCTCACGAACACAACAACGGCTTTATGAAACAGAACAATATCGACCATTCCAAATTGTTCTCTGAGTATTCTGTTCCCGAAACTAAGGCGCTTACGAGATTTGATAAGTTATATTGAATGAGGTAAAATATACCGTCAATTCAGTTTCGTTCGCTAATATCGCGCGTTTTAAGGATATAACAGCTGTGGCCTAAAATCTTTCGTTTATTGTGGATTTTTCCTTTGTACTTTTAAACAAAAATTTCAATATCCAATGTTGAATCGAAATTTTTGAAATAAAAATAAATATGTCTTAATATTTTGATTATCAATCTAGTGAAATCGTAAACACTTTAATAACGACTAAGAGATTCTTCTCAAAGTTACATACTTGTTTGAAAATTTCGTCACTACTGGACATATTTAAATTATTTTGTAGATTGTGATGATAAATCGGCGCCATTATAGATACAAACGTTCAATAAATTGTTTCCCGAGCTACCAATAGCTCATCTTGATCCAACGCGTATATGCCGTCAAATTGGGGAATCCTGACAATTTGAGTAGGCCGCTAAACCCGTGGACGGCGCTCGTGACACACGTCCTCTCGGATCTACGAGATTATCCCCCGGGATTACGGCGACAGAGTGCCGCAAGATGGACGCTGAGCCGTCGCCTGTTTGAATTAATTCTTCACGGCCTGGATTGTTGTGTCTAGATTTTAGTGTATTGGGAATTTTCGGGTCTTAATTGGATTTATGTGTTTAGATAATTATTTTGTAACAATAAACAATTACACAAGCATTGTTAATATAATTTTGTTCATTATGATGTCTTTATTGTGCGAAAAGTTATAGTTTGGTTCTTGATGAGTAATTTGAGAGCTGTTCTGACTTAAAGAAAACATATTTATTATCTATTTTAAATGAGATTATCGGTATAGAAAACAGTATCGATAGGCTTATTACTCTAACGCTACAGAATTATCGTTTTGCTTCCTTAAATTAACATAATCATCTATACTTAACGCAGATCCTTTAAAAGTGCGGATAGAATTTTTAAATTAAAAAACTGAATAGTTCCTATATTTCATTAAAGCAGGTAATATCGATCGCAGTGTTATTCTAAATTATAAAATTTAATCATTGCCGTATGAGCCGCTGTGCCGTTAGATCCTTGAGAACTAAAGTAGTTGAACAAACTTTCATATCGGAATAAAAATCTCCCATTCCTTCCACACATTTCTAACTTTAAAGCTAAATTGGATTTAGAGAGACTATAATGGCTGAATATTATGCATTCAATCCCGACCTCTCCTTAAGAATTCCGTATTAAGGTCTTTGTGCTAACAAGCCCGTTCTTGGTCGACAGTTTTTCTCTACAAAGCTAACAATTTGAAGTTAAACTCGCAGAATGATTAATTCAGTTTAGAACTTGGGTCATTACAAGCGCTTATGTACGTCGGAGGTTGTTTAAAAGTCGCTCGTGTTCAGTACAAGTAGTTTCTGTTGCGCGAACGTCGGGTCAAGATTTGTTAGTCCAGTTAAAACATCGTTGGGTACTTTTAAATTGAACGTAATCGCCCTTAATCCATTCCTTGCGAATGATTTCTTGTTTCTGAAACGTTAATTGCAAAATACGCAAGGTGGTAGAACCCTTTGTAGTTCGACTCCTGTGGCACCATCGCCAAACTTATTTCTGCCTAATAACAGCAGTGTTAAGCGCTGCTGTTTTCTGGTTTTAAGGGTGTGGTAAGGGAGATAAACTTAACGAAACATTCAAACTTAGTCCTCAGGGGTAGTAACGCATCTGTGGTCGACTTCCGTTGTGATTCTTATCTTATCTGGGATCGATCACAAATGGGCGGCAGTTGCCACCTACTATCAGGTGGACTGCATGCTCGTTTACTACTCCATTATATATTAAAAAAAAAAACAAATTCAAAACGTACATGGATGCCGGATATCATCCCGTATTTAACCCTGTAAATCCTGATACTTTAAGGTATGCTCTAATTTTTCCTATTTACTGTACACATAAGAGCAATAGTACCTGAATCTCATATACGTTTCAACAAATTATGCAGTAAGATATAATGCTGGCGTTACAGCGCTATGAACTTCTCATTATGCATCTAAATGTCTTAGCATCTGGTTATGTACTGTACCCTTACTCCACTGTGTACTATTTCACACTCGGGTAGGTTCACAGCATCCTAGAGACTTAAACAGTCCGTATTCAAATGTTTACGCCCGTCGGATGCCTCGGGACTTTATCGTCGGAGGAATTACGGAGTAATTATTTCAGTGTTTGCCTTTTGCTTTATGGCGTAGAACAGGGTAATATTTTGGGTCCCATACTATATGTGAATTTATTATGCTATAAGTTTAGGAACTTACTTTGGTAATGCGTATTTAAAGTGAATGTAACTCTAATATCTTAGACAGAGTTATTTAGTGAGGACGTAAAAATTTCGAACACTTAACAATACAACTCTACAGCAATATACAATATTAATTTTGACACGGATGATAAAAGTTTAAAATAGGCTTTCTGAAGATCGCAATTTTTTTTATCTTTTGACTAGCCATTAGTACCAATTTAAAATAAAACAAAAACAATAAGATAAATATAATTACGTAACATCAACGCGGTCATGTTCCCGGTCGCGTGTAAAATGTAATTTTTGTAGAAACGTATTTACTCTTGTATAAAATCAACGTCATGCTCTCGCACCGGAAAATATACCAGAGAACAAAGGTGTAGCCATTTGTTTGTATTCTGCTGAACTATTTTTTGTTATTCTGCCGTAAAACCCATTCCTTCACAAAGCGTTAGCAGCTTTAAAAAATTCTTTATTCAATTGAACTGTATCGTCGCTCTAAGTTATGACATCTTCAAAGACATCAAAGAAGCGAGAAACGTATTGTTTTCCTTGCAAACGGATGTCACAGATACAATAAGTATATGCATTTTCTTTTTTATTCTAACAGAGAAACATCAACGCACGTTGAGTTTTTCTTTAAAAAAAAAAGACGCTTTATACACTCACAGCCCCACAGTAGGATTAGGGAATC
>DWRA01004460.1:0-10820 GCA_018250295.1 Spathilepia clonius
GGGGGCCGGCGGAGGGGGCGGGGGGCCGGGGGGGGGGGGGGGGGGGGTAGTTACATGCATGCCAAACGTAGTATAGTTTCACGTGGGGCAGCGGGGAGTAAATAACGTGTATATTTTTCGGAAGCAACAAGTACATTGCGATTAATATGAATGTGTACAAAAATATTTTACACTAATTTAGTTTGAGCAATGTCATGTGACGTTTGGGATGGGGGGTCGGAGCGTCGTCACAATATTAAAGGCGGGGTCAATAAAATTGCCATAATCACCTCACGTAATGAATTGACCTTTTAACTTTAAGCGATAGTTCGATCAGTCACCGCTCAGTGCCCGATGCCATAGGTTCCTTGACGGTACTTGATCGTGGTGTCGCCAGCCGCCGGCCGCCACACTCGGCAGTCGGTGCAGCAGTGTATAGTTCCCCTCGGCGTGTATTATACATACATCTTGTTCTCACATATAATATTTGTACAGACTTAACACAAATATCATACTGCTTATTATTATGTTACTGTACAGTATGTTATGTTCCTAGAAATAAATTTCACATTAATTTTATATTATTATTCATTATTATTTTTTATATGATCATCCCTTTTTGTGGTTGTTTTAAACGTAACAATCGAAATAAATTTTAATGACGATATTAAATAAATAAGAGTAAGTGCACTGACCGATATGCTGAATATGCGAACATTCTCAGAAGGTACTTAGTTTAACGCAAAAAACTTAACGATAACTGTTTATCATTCATCTAGTTAACCAGGTAAATTAAAAGACATCAATCAGAGCGCAGACCTGCGGCGCGGCATCGTAGCGTAGTCGTCACATTTCAATTAAATTCAGTCGCATCAGTTCTAAATGCGTATAATATGCGTGAGCGTGTCGCAGGCGGCCGGTCGGTGCGCTCGCTCCGCCGTCTGTCCGTACACTCGTCCTGTTTCCGCCGCACTCGACCGCCGCTCGCACCACACGCGGCGAGCACTGGCTACGCACCGTCACCTCACTTCTCTCCACGTCCACTGTGTCCCCATCACCACTATATTCACTCCACCGATCTTGTTATCATTATCGTCGATGTTCATGTAAAAACATGTACCTACACGAGTAAGTTTCGTAGCAAACTATCTTACGCGTAGCACGGCACTACTGACTTCTTCGTCGCTTCACGACATCACACGACACACGTAGAGTACACGTAGCCGCACACATGTAGTAATGTGGTGGACACTGTATGTCGCAGCACGTTGCCGCGGGCATGTCGAGCACAGCACACGGGACCGTCCACCGCGGTGTGGCAGAGTGCGGTACGAGATTCGATGATGCGATTATAAGTTGTCCGGAAAGCGCGCGTTGCGAGGGGGCGCGGGGGCTTTTGTTTTAGTGTGTAATCTGGTCACAAAATGTACCTGGACAATAAATAAATGAATGTTATTTTTTTGTTTCATTTGCCCACGTCAATGGTTCACTTTATAATTGTAACTTTATATATAATAGTATATTTGTGTTCCAGTAATAAATAAATATATAACGTCTCGAATGCTGAATTAAACAATTAAATTGAAAGTGATGTACACTCGTAGCGGGCGGTGCAAGTTCATGTCAGCGATACTTCCAGAGATGTGTTCAAGAGAAAGAGGCGATTAATGATACTCAACATGCCTAAAACATATGATTTACTAATGATGACTTTTATATTTTTATAAGAGTAAATTTTATAGAGTACTTCCAAAAGAATGTATACAAATTTGAAGAAGTACTTTAACATAACGAACTACTTATTACTTCATACACACAATACGACGAATAGGTACACATGTATCATACGACGAGGTGTTAGGTACTATTGCGGACTCAAAGCACACACATAACATAGTCACAGTGTATACACGCGTGACGCGTGTTGCGCACACGAGCGCGCGGCGGGGGTGTTAGCGGGGCGCCGGGCCGATGTGAGCGAGTACTGTGGCGCAGCGTGGCGCTACGTGGAGCCGCCGGGAGCCGAGCCGCTCGCCGGGCAGCTGGCCGAGCCGCTCGCCGAGTGGGGGCCGCAGCCGCGCGAGGCCGCTGCGCCAGGCGCGCCCCACCGACGACATCCCGGTGTTCGACCGCAACAAGGTCAGCCTGGACTTCCCGGGGAACCTGTTTGGGCCGTCCGTGTCGCTCCTTATCCGCTCCACTAAGGTCATCGGAGATGTCGTACAGGTATAACATATTATTTTATAAAATTAAGACAACTCGACCGCTCTCGTTAGATACTTTCGACCAGACCGGTCTAGATGAGGATTTTGTAATTTGTGATTTCACTATACTCACTGTACAACTAAATGTATAATTATGAAGATTTGATTTTTTTTTTCATTTCATTCGAAATAAGGAGGCCGAGAATACCTCGCCTGTCACCTACAAATTAAATTGTTTGCGACTCAGAACTCACTAATCTTTACTTAAATACTTCAAAATTTACTTAATAGTTACGTTAAGACTCATGCAGGCACATATGTTAACATATTTTGCGGTCGCGTTTCAGAACTCGGCGGTCCGGTACCAGAGCTTCTTGCGACTGTTCCGGCCACTGTTCCGCGGGCCCTTCGAGATAAAGGGTCTGGACCCTCCCACAACCACTACCACCACCACCACCACTACCACGACGACCACCAGTCGCCCGCCCGCCGCCGACAATGAAGTGCGTCGCCGCAGACAGCTCCGCTAAGCCGCGCCTGCTCCACGCCCAGCTCACTAGCTTAGTGTCAGGCGCCGCCGAGCGAGATTTACGCGATTGTACTTATCATCTATACAAATAATCATACAGTGTATTTATCAATTTTATGCTTTAAGGTCAAGAAACTTACCAAAAATTAGTTGCAACTGTTATGACGTAACGGATTATAAGTATATAATCAGTTCCATCTCGCTCATAAGCCTCGTAGTCGCTAATAGGTAAAATGCCATAATTAATGAAACTGTTCTGTCTTCTTTTTCTTTTATTTTTGTAATTAAGATATGGCGTCGCACGTTATTTATGCACAATATTTACATATTGTGAACGTTAACTTTAAAGTGCTAATGTATAAATAAAACTGAACATTGTTGTCTCCTGCCGCACTTGCATGTCGTATGTTATTTTTAAAATGGAAGTATTTTCTAACAGTTTGGTCGATGTGCACGATCGAAATCATTATACCATTAATATTGACTTATGCATCTAAAGTTTTGTAAATATTTAATATTTATGGAAATACTTCGACATATATGATGTAGTATTAACATGGTCTGTTTCCTTACTTTGCTGCCATCGCTAAGGGCGGGGCGGGAAATAAAAAAAAAAAAAAAGGTATTACTTACGATATTTCATTTCCAAGCTATAGGTAGTTTTCAATGAATGGTGTGTCAAGCTGTTAATTCTAGTAAGAAATAAATATTATAATAAAAAATAAGTATAATAAAAGACATTTTATTTCTGATCCTACGTATATTTATAAAAATACTAGACTTAAGCTACTGGAAGTGCACAAAGAAACGTTAACAGTGCAGGTGATGCGGGCACTACCCAAGAACAGATTGTACGACAACTCAGAAAAGGAAAAATAAATAATATTAATAGTGCAGTGTACGCATCTATCCGATAGTAGAAAAACACCACACTACATAGCGTCTATACCTTTTCTTTTTCTTCTTTAAATTCACTTCGAAGTTGATGTTCACTACACATAGGTAAAAAATATTTTTATTTGCACTATTAAGCCGAATTTATTGTCATACTTCAGAGTAATTGCTAAGTTTAAAAAAAATCACCATAATGCAATTATCTTTGGAACAACAAAAAGCCGGCCAACGTATAATTGATAGATCGATAGGTACCCTACTACTGGTAATCTGTCGGTCGTGGGCGTGTATATGTTACAGCCAGAAATATGTATTCTATCCAGTTATTACATGAAATATCTATTTATATTCATTGATGAGACTGACCATTGCCACAAAACTTCTTCTTTTTTGATGCGGAGCGTTGCAAACGCTCAGCATTATATTTATTTAATTCTATTAGGTCAGTCAGAGCCAGAGAATGCTCCTCGACCAAAGCCTGAGCTTTATCATACATGCAGGTCATCATCTGCAGTGAGGATTCTAGATGGGAAATTTCTGACTGTAAAACCTGTGTTTCAGCTTCATACTTTAATCTATTATTATTTAATTGCACAGTACATAAGTTTAGCTCCTGAAGTATGTGCAACCTCTTCTTTGTGGTAGGCACAGTTTTTAAGAATTTCTTTTGAGCTTTAATCAGATTTTGAGTTTTCTTTATATATTTATTAATTTTAACATATTTTTTAATCTTGTTCCTGCTGCATCCAATAATTCCCTTCGGAGAGGCTGAATAAAGTGTATCATTGCCTGTTAGGTCTATAATGCTAATATTATGATTACCAGAAGCAGCAGGGACAGAGGCGTTACAATTTATTAATTCATCAAAACGATTCAATACATCATTCAATAAATCATTACGATTCAATATAAAAATTAATAAACCGGTCAAATGCGAGTCGGACTCGCAGGCGTAAGGTTCCGCCGCAGCATTATCAATAAATACATAAAACGTACGTTTGCATAAATTTCACCATTCCCCACAAAATTTTAAAAATAATAAATAAAGTTGAACAGTTTTCTAACTACCAAAATAAGTTTGTTTTTCATAGTGTTTATATTAATTACAAAATTATGTTATTCGGTTTTTGAAAAAGTGCTATATCTCTAAAACGGACAGGACTGACAAACTGACATGACGAATCTATAAAGGTTACAATTTTTGCCATTTGGCTACGGAACCCTAAAAATGACATATTTGTCACTAATAGACGCTTTTTGCACTCACAGTCAATTTGTCGATTCAATCATTGAAATAGGCTATATTTGAGTATCAGAGACCCATCTAGACACATGTTTAAACACATGAACATAAATCCTACCAAATCGGCTCAGCCGTCTGTGACACTAATCTAGATAAAGAACAGACAAAAATGAAAGAACACTAGTTTAAAAGCATATATTTCAAAATCTCAGACAGTTTAAAAGCATATATTTCAAAATCTCAGACAGACATTTATTATTAACTATATTTATTCTGACTTCGACCTAGGGCTTATATAATAGTCGGCATACAAGTTACGAATGAGCTAATATCTATCTTGTACCATTTGACTTTCACAAGGGCAGACGAGGAGGACAACTGGGAGATTTCTAAAATGGTTTACTGATATATTTGGCGGTATTTTATTTAGACAATGAGTTTTATTTTGTATTTTACGTAGAAACATTCTTTTGTAATTTATTCGTTTTAGTTATGTTGTATATTAAAGAGTTATTATTATGGTTTTGTATATTATTATTTGTATTCGATTGTCAAGTGGTTACGTAAAGTATAAAAATTACAATAGTCAACCAAATTTGTAATACTTTGTTTATTTTCTTTTTGTTTGTCGCGAGAGACACGACGATCTATAATATATTTACTTATAGATAGTCAATATGGGTGATAGTACTGAAATAGCAAAGAAACAAACACAGTCCAGAGCAGTTATCAGACCGAGGTTCAGTACCAGTGGAGATCAATATAGAGGTAGCGACTTTTGTGTATTAAGTCAATAAAAGGCACTTTTAGACTTGAACATTATAAACATCTTTATATTACCTAGCCCTTCCTATCTACGTTAGTATGTGGCCAACTTCAGATATATGATAAAAAAGATATGCAAAATCACAGAGACTTATTAGGAAGATTGTAGTCGCAGTGACTGAATCCATTCGCGGTACTACGATACACATTCCAAGCAACCCATTCAAAAACCTCTCATTTAGACAAATACAAATTCCAATTCTATAGTTTTTGTATAAAGACAAACAGCTGTTACTATAAAAAGTCGTTAAAGCGAAATGCTGAATTGATTAAATGACGTTACTACTGAGAATCAGTTTACAATAGCGGAGTGCTGCTGGCCCAGAATTAATATTAAAGATCTATGTTAAAATGCTGTTCAGTAACTCTGCTTTCATTTTGTTATTAAATATTTAATGGCGTTTCATACAGTTAAAGAGACACTTACTACTAAAACAAGCTAACAAAATTATAAAATTAATTGATGAAAGTGATTATTAAAAAATTGATTTAAATGAAAGTGATTATTAATTTGTAATACATAACTTGCCAGGGATTCAAATCTCGGATTCTACCGACCAAGAGGCTGAGCTTCAACCATTAGGCTATCACATATGAGCCGACAATGTTATCCCTTAGGAGTGGCGAATTATCTGTGATTGGCTTCAGATAGAACCTCTGTTCTATATGAAGTTCTATTGTCCAATATATCTTTGAAATCTTTTAAATTTGGCTACATATATGCATAACTGGTCCAAAGTCCATGTCCACTTACCATCAGATGGTCTGTGTGCTGGTTTGTAACGTTAATGTTATAAACAAACGTATCTACCAACGTATCGTTTAAAGGTGGTAGAACTCTTTGTAGTTCGACTCCGGCGACACCACCGCCACACTTATTTCTGCCTAATAACAGTAGTGTTAAGCGCTGCTGTCTTTTGGTTTGAAGGGTGTGGCAAGGGAGATAAACTTAACGAGGCATTCGAACTTAGTCCTCAGGGGTAGCGACGCATCTGTGGTCGACTTCAGTTGGGATTCTGGTTTTTACTGGATCACAAATGTCCATGGGCGGCAGTAGCCACCTACCATCAGCTGGACTGCATGCTCGTTTGCTACTCCATCGTATAAAGAAAACTTTATCACTCAATTTAACAGTTTTATCATATTCCCAGTAAAAGATGGCTGACCTTGTATTGATCAAGACAAGTAAATAAGATGTATCGCTTTGATGTCAAGTCCGTTTGCGAAAGCTTACTTTGAGTTATAAGGTCCTTCTTCATTTCCTTTGCACCGGTACCTACATTATGCAAAGAACCGGTACAGAGGAGATACTTAAATACCCTGGCTTAATTTAAATGAAGGTTTATACTGCTGTTATCATAGAAAAGTATGTTAAAAAGTAATGGATTGTTGTAGTACTAATAATCAAAATATTTAAAAATAGACATTACGAGATTATAAGTTACGTTGTACTTAATTTGTTAACATCAAAAGAAGATGATAGAACTCTTCATGTCTCAACTTGGGAAACACGACACACTTATTTCTGTTTTATAATATTATAGTATTCTGGTTTGAGTGGCGTCACAAGAGTGACATATTTATCTGAGGCGATCCAACATAGTTCTCAAGACTCGCAACACATCTGGGAACAACCTTAGGTAGGATTCTAATGTAATCTAAGACTAATTACAAATGTCCATGAGCGGCAGTGGTCACTTACTCGCCGTACTGTTTGCTATTTTTGTAATAAAAAATACACATTTTATTTTTATAAAAAACTATTATATAACATTCCAAGGAAACATAAAAAACTTGTTTTTAACATTTTCGCGTATCTATCTGAACGAGCTAAATTTCAACAGGTGAACGGATATTATCGGTATTCTAGAAAATCGAAATCTTTGCCTATAGCAGTAGCTGTTATTACCTGAAAATATCTAGGATTACGATATGAATATAATATACGACTATGCGAAATGCGTAATAAAATTACTGCATATAAAAGACTTACTGCAACAAAAGACGCGATCTTATTAATAATTTATCTAATATTACTACTTAAAAGTACAAACAATAATTTCTTAATAACACATAAAACATTATTAATTCATAAAATAATATAAATAACTAAATTAGGCACGTTTTGAACAACATGAAGATAAAATAACTTAACAATTAATGCATTCTTTCTTCTATTGTTACAGTTTCGTAATGTATTAAATAACAATACGTATAAAGTACATTAGTACAAAGCAACACAATACAAAGCTAGAAGCGTGGTACAATGCAATCTCGAGGAAATGGAGATAGTTATCGTGCACTGATCTTGTATACATGGCCGTCATACGTTTCATCTCAGTAAATTAGTACAATGTACAAGACTGTTATCACGTTAGTAACGTTTCTGTGAATTGGCAACCCCTGTTGTTCCATCGCCGGACAAACGTCTCTTCCTACAAGTAAAGAGCTATTCAATACTTAACACTGGTCTAACGCAGATTTATGGAGGCTGATAAGAGTTTACTTTTTTACCAACGCTTTGATTAGTGTATCTTAGTACTGCGAATACATGAAAATTGATTTCAACAATAACATATAAAAAACAAATAACAAATATAAACAAGATAACAAATAAAAACTTCCCGACAAAGGAAAGGCTCAAACAGTAGTGGCCATTAATGATTAATCTCCCGACCATCCACATCTTTGCTTAACTTTGTAGATCTAGGATTGACATTTGTAATGTTAACCATAAGAATATGTGCGCTTCTTAATTTAACCATAATGACGATCTACGGAAATCGTCAAGTGAACATGTTATATATTGACGTCCAGCATTGCACACCAAATAAGCACTCCAGTTACTTGTAACAGGCACGGCGACAGTATTAAAAAAATACAGAGAAAATTATTTTAGAAAAAAACGTAAAAGGATTACTATAAAATGTCCTAGTTTTAGTATAAAGTTTAAGATAAATGATACTTTCAATAAAATAATATATTTCAGTTCGTCATGTTAATCGAAAAGATAATCGAAGCGACTGGCGTCATATCTTTCCGCATCAATAAAGTTTTCTATGCAATTTTAAGAAGTGACGCCACCAGCAGACGTCGTTTCACCTGAGAGCGTTTTCGCGCTTAATTCAAAATAAATACTACAATTTTTGTAAAATCTTAATTAATTCTGAAATAATATAATTTATGAAAACAGTAGACATACCACATTATGAAAGAGGAATTTAAAAATCTGACATTGCGAAATGAATACTAAAATTGAGGTCCACATTTTTTGTCTTTTCGGCAGGTAATGTGTATTCCCCTGATCTTAAGTCACGCCTCGTGCGATGACAAGTGCTCCTCAACTGTCATCCTCTGCCGCCATCATTTCATCTTTCCGTGCTTATTCGCTTTGACGTTAAGACGCTATATAGAGCAATAGTGTCAAGTGTGAGGTCGTCAAAATGATAATTCTAGGAATATTTTGGTTACTTTCGTCCATTTGAAAATTGCAAATGTGAAAAGCATGTTAAAAAGATTATTAGTATGTATCGTAAAGGTAGTACAAATGTATATTCTTACAGTTGAGGAATTTAATTTTTTATATAAAAATCTCGTCGCCATGCGGTGTGACCACAACCACGATGACAAAATATCAATATCCTTCGAAACGGCTATACCGATTTTAATGTTTTTTTGCATATGATTTGGGTGATGTGAAAATAAATCGTAAAGTATATATTATACTGCTAGATGATTAGGATGCCCCTATGGCAACTCCTTTTTTTATTTGGCATCAAAAAAGTCCCTGTAATAAAAACTAACGAATTTATTGTAAGTGATAAATACGTTCTTTTTCATTACAGGAACAAAATATTTACTAGAAATAATTTATAACATTTGGTGGGTCAGAAAAGAATAAATATATATATTTTTAAACTTACCGGATATGGCTCATAAATGTAATTCATATTATAAATTATAGCAATTATAGCTGAGGTGATAAATATATCATTTCATAACAATAACAATAAGTATATCATATACATTTTGCCCCATAACAGCGCCATATAGGCTATATTGTGAATAACGGCTTCCCAGTAATTACCGTACTTTACTTTACGCATTAGAAATTGCAATAGATGATTCACAGAAAGATATCTGCTCATTTCATAATTTATTCCTTTGTCGCTTCCGACATCTACAAGAAGAGAGTGACGATATTCAGATCTAACACCACACAGCGAATGTAAATCCGTATGGTATAAAAAAGACATTGTCAAAACAAATTACGCGAAATAAAACGTATTTTGTTATTTATTTAAAAAATGAATCGAAACTGTGGTTTCCAATTAAATCGCGAATAGAATTCAGATAGAATGTAATTACTGCAGCTGCAACCAACTTCGATGTTTTGTTAGTGCTCGCAAAACTTGGCTGCCAAACTAATTCCAGCCTTTTTGTGGAAACCGTGCGAACTAATTAATTTTATCCAATACTCACTGGAATATTATACACATTTCCGAGTTTGAAAAGCGCGAATGTATTCATAAGGGCTGAAGCACACTGCTTTTGCGATGCAGTTTTACTTGATCAAAGATCATTCTTACACTTTATAATGACAATTTCCTGTATTTTTAATCAAATAAATTATTTTTGAGTAAAAAAGATTGCATTGTATTACACAAAAATATATTTTTTCAATGATTACTCGTATTTTTTTCGTAACGACGATTTTGTGTGTTTGAACTATTTTTTGTAACTAAACATTTAGTAAAGTGTGTTTCATGAGCTTTAAACATTTACGTTCATTATATAGCCTATTTATTTGCGAAAGATACTCAAAGACCATGAACATTGAAACAAAAATGACCTTATAAGGCAAAGGACTTAAAAATATTATAGAACGCTATATTTATTGCTACATTAATTCGTACAGATGAACAATATTTTTTTATACTTATAAACATTATAATTGTATAATTAGGATAGTATATCCTAATTATACAATTTCAAATTATACAATTTTAAAGGAGGTAGACCCCTTTGTAGTTCGCCTCCGGCGGCACTACCGCCACACTTATTTCTTTCTAATAACAGCAGTGTTAAGCGCTGCTGTGTTTTGGTTTGAAGGGTGTGGTAAGGGAGATAAACTTAACGAGGCATT